>VZQC01015004.1:2960348-2970348 GCA_009823505.1 Rhizomys pruinosus
AAAAAAAAAAAAAAAAAAAAAAAGAAAGTCCTACAGTCCTCTTTGAGGGTATCCTTTAGTGACCTCACTTCCTCCCTAAAGGCCCCACCTCTCAAAGGCTCCCTACCTCTCATTGGCCCCACAGGCTGTATCATGCCTTTAACAAGGGCCAGTAGGGGACACTTATCCAAATTATAGTAAGGACACATGTATGTACCTCATTTTACTTTCAGTACCTGAAAATCCCTCCCAGTCTTCCAATCCTGTTACAGTCTGAGGTTCTGTGGGCTAGTGTGGAAATGTAGGTTTATAGGGCACATGGTTCAGCTCACAGCATAGGCTCATACAGACTATGTGTGTAAAATTGGTGTGAAGGTTAGTGCAGTGATAAATATCAGTCTGATAGAATCTAGACTCATCTTTGAGATGGACCTCTGGGTCTGCCTGTGTGTGTGCGTGTCTGTGTGTGCATGTATGTGCATGCATGTGTGCATGTGCGTGTATGTGTGCACATGTGTGTGCATGCATGTGCGTGCATGTACGTGTGCATGTGTGTGTATGTGTACGTGTACATGTGCACATGTGTGTGTATGTGTGTGTGTGTGTGTGTGTGTGTCTGTCTGTCTGGATCTTGATTGCATTAACTGAGGTGGGAAGACCCACCCACTGTGTGTGGCATCATTCCCTGGTTGGGATCCTGGACTGCCTAAGTAGAGAAACGGAGCTGAGCAGCAGCATGCCTTCATCCCTTTCTGCTCCTGACAGTGGGTCCATGTGACCAGCTGCTTCAAGCATCTGCTGCCTTGACTTCCTCACCATGAACTCTGAGAAAGAATAAGCAAACCCTTTCTCCCTTAAGTTGCTTTTTCGAGGATATGTTACCACAGCTACAGAAAAGAAACTAAGACCATAGGTAAGTTGTATCTTTCAAGAACTCCTTCACCCAGTGTCAGGTTTACTGGTGCAGGTTGCTTATACTATTTCATTATTCTTCTTTTAATATCTTGAGCAAAAGTGCTCCCTTTTTATTCTGATGGGGATAAATTGCGGTTGTGATTTCTTCTCTAAATACAGGTTTTGTTAGCAGTTGGTCGTGAATCCTGTACAAGGAAAATGGGCCTGAAGAAGATCGGGGTCAAAATCAATGAAAAGTAGGTGTAGGGTCGGGGCAGTGCTGCACAAAGCAAAACACATGTCACCTCTTAAAAACTCAGTTAATGGGGCTGGAGAGCTGGCCTAGTGGTTAAAAGCACTGACTGCTCTTGCAGAGGACCCGGGTTCGATCTTCAGCACCCACATGGTGGCTGAAAACTGTCTTTAACTCCAGTTCCAGGGGACTCCGACGCCCTCTTCTGACCTCTGCGGCATTGCATGACACGGGTACACAGACCTACATGCAGACAGTACATTCATACACATAAGAAAAAAAAAAAACTCAAGTTAATTCCTGGCACATAAGACACTGATGCCTCAAATTTCTTAGATTAGTGTTGTGTCAGCTGTGCAGCCCATCAGTCAGCAGCTCTTATGTAAGCTGTGAAGGGCTCATGTATTCAGTAGCAACTCAGAGACATATTCTTAGAAATCTGTCCACTATCTGTGATTTAGAGTGAGTTTTGCTGTCTTTGATCTGACAAGCAGAAAAATCCCAGAGCCTTGTGAGGGACTCTGGGATGTGTGGAGGTAGTACATGTCAGGGTGTGTGGCTGGAACTGTGGAAACCCTGGATAAGCCTTATCTTCTAGATCTGTGGGACCCTCAGAGCCTGAGCCCTAGGAGGTCCTTCCATGTATGGTCTGCATGCAGCAGTGAAGTTATCATAGTGCGTATATATGTGTTCCTCTTCAAACTCTACCAGGAGTGGCAAAATACCAGTCAATGATGTGGAACAGACCAACGTACCTCATGTCTATGCTATCGGGGATGTACTGGAGGGCAAACCCGAGCTTACACCTGTCGCCATACATGCAGGCAAGCTGCTAGCCCGAAGGCTTTTTGGGGTCTCTGTGGAAAAGGTAAGTTTTTCTGTATTGTCGATGTTTGTGTGTGTGCATATGTGTATGTATATGTGTGCATCTGTCTGCATGTGTGTATGTATGTATGTTTATATATCTGTGCCTATGTGTACATTTAATATGTATATGTGTCTGTGTATGTATGTGTGTATGCATGTGCATACATGTATATGTATGTATCTATTTATATGTTTATGTGTGTCTCTGTGTATATACACATGTATCTATGTGTCTCTATGTATGATATGTGTATGTATATGTGTTGTGTGTCTGTCTGTGTATCTATGTGTGTCTTTGTGTGTGTTGTGTTGGAAGCCTGGGCCATGTGACTGCTAAGCACATGCTCTGTCACTAAGCTTCATTTTTAGCCATCAAAATTAGGACTTCAGAAATCAGTACAAGTAACATTTGTGGGTTCAGTTTCCAACTGAAGGGTTCTGTATTAGTCACTTTTCTGTTGCTGTGATAAAACCACCATGAGCAACGGAACTTATAAAAGGAAGAGTTTATTTGAGCTTACAATTGATGGTTCCAGGGAATTAGAGTCCATTGTGGCTGGAAGCATGGTGGCCGGGGCTGGAGCAGGAAGCCAAGGGTCACATCTCCCAATGAGCACAGGAAGCAGAGAGAGAGAGACTGGAGCCTGCAAGGCTTGTTAAACTCACTAAGCCTGCCCCCAATAACGTACTTCCTCCAGCACAGCCACACCTTCTAAGACCTCCAAGAACAGTGCCTCCAACTGGAGACAAAATGTCTGAATACCTAAAGCCTATGGGGGACACTATCATTCAAACCACCACAGGTTCCTAGTGCTAATTTGTCATTGACTTATAACTGATTAGACTCCCCACATTGGTGGAGGCCATGAGTCAGGTGATTATGAGTGCTGTGAGCCAGTTGCTTCTAAGGATTCCTGGATCTGTCTGAAAGGCTGGGAGCAGGCTTCCTAAATGGATATCTGCAGGGCACAGAGGAGAGGGTGCCCTCCCGCAGGGTCCTGGCCTCCGGTGCTGCCTGTGTGGCTAACTCCCTCTCTTCTTATGGCCTCACTTTCGTCCTTCACAGGCCACTCATGAATCACATAGTTTCCCATCTTCACATTCCCTCAGCAGATATTTGGGGTCTGGTTGAATTTTTTTTTTGAGACAGGGTCTCCCTGTAGCCCCAGCTGACCTGGAACTTACTTTGTAGACCAGGCTGGCCTTGAATTCACAAAGATCTGCCTGCTTCTGCCTCCCGAGTGCTAGGATTAAAGGTGTGTGCCACCATGCCCGGCTGATGAATCTTTATGGAATGGATAATTCAGTGTTAGAAGCAAAGGGTTTTCTAGCAAGTAGATAACTCAGATGAGCTCTCTGCTAAGAATGGCGTGTGTCTACAGGAGTCTTACCCCACAAAGTCAAGAGCACTGTAGACCAGTGGTGGGGGTGGCAGATGAAAGACCACCAGGTAGGGCTTGGAATGCTAACACAGGGTTGTACCCCATAGTCCCTACAACATTCGGGGTGTCTACAAACAGAGCAGCTGGGATGGGGAACTGTGGAAAGAGGTTGGAAAGCTAATTTAGGGCCAGTTCACTAGAAGTCTGTGGCTAGGCTACTGTAGGATATGGGCAGGCAGAGGGCCATGTGTGTCTCAGCTTCATTTATTGAGCAACATGCCAAACCACGGAAAGAGTAATAACACAGTCCCCTGCATCCAACTCCTCTCCCAGGTCCTCCAGATGTGTTGGGCCATTTTGCTCTCTTTTTGAATAACTATAGTAAATAGGTTTTTTTTTTTTCTTTTTCCCCAAACTTTTTTTTTTTGAGTGCTGGGATTAAAGGGGTGCACCAACATGTCCAGCCTAAGATGGTTCTTAGCTGCCATGTGGGTGCTGGGAATCAAACCCAGGTCCTCTACAAGAATAGTCAGTGCTCTTAACTGCTGAGCTATCTCTCCAGCTTCCCCAAACTTTTGGAAGCAGCAATCATCAGTATATTTTGCTTTGACTCCTAGTACTTGTGACTCTTAAGTACAAGGGCATTTGCATCTGTCACTGCAGTTCAGCACCCACCTGGGATGGAACACAAATGTAGCAGTAAAGACGGGGGAGATAGCTTATTGGTTAGGTGCTTGCTGCTTAAGTATAGGAACCAAAGTTGGAATTCCTCCCAAACCCTTGTAAATGTCATGTAGGTGTGGTATCCTGCCTGTAGTTCCAGCTTCGGAAGGTGGAGACAGGACCCCCAGAGCAAGCCTGGTCATTGTGACCAGCTGTATCGGTGAGCTCTGGGTTTGACTGAAAGGCCCTGCCTCAGTGAATAAGGTGGAAGAACAAGAAGACGATTCGCAGTATCTACCCTGAGCCTTCAGAGTGTGTGCACATGTGTGTGTCCACACACACACACACACACACACACACACACAATGGAAAAAGAAAAAAATGCTAACTGTCAAGTTCCTTTTAATCTGATGTAGCTCCTCCGCCTCTCATAAATACACAGTGTAGAAATGTTGCAGGAAGCCATGTTATGGCATAGAGAATGTACTGTGTTTCTCTTTCAGTGCGATTACGTTAATGTTCCCACTACAGTGTTCACTCCTCTGGAATACGGCTGCTGTGGATTATCTGAGGAGAAAGCCATCGAAGTACATAAAAAAGAGAATCTAGAAGTAAGGTTGTACTTCCTTTGTAAGACTGTTTTCAATCAACACTTATCTGTGTAGCCATTTTTTATTTTATAATTTTGCAAGTTTCTGTTATGATCATATTGTACAAAATTTTATTATTTGTGGAGAATTAAAATGAACTAACAAACTGCTAAGGAAAATAATACAGCTGGAGAGAGAGGAAAATGGGATGTGTAAGTCAGGACTTTTTAGTTATGGGTCTGAAAGGCCCTTGCCCCTGTGTGAGGTGACTCACAGGAGCTCCCCGTGGCTGTCCCGAGCAGGCAGGGGCACACTTGGCTTTGTTCTGTTTCCCAGAGGACTGAACCAGGCTGAAGAGGCAAGGAGGTGCCCAGGCTGTGGCTGGTGGCCCAGGGACAGGATATTGGTACCTCTCTGTTGCCTGCAGCACAGATGGATGTACCTCATCTCTTTGAAGGCTGGATTGCTGTTTACTCTTCCAGGTTTTTGGTGACTCTGAAATGGGCAGGGGGCTTGGCTCAGTGGTCATCCTCCCAGCCCACACAGGAACCAGTGCAGTGTCTTACACTGGCAGTGTTCCAAGTGTTTGAAAGCTGAATTTAGTTAACAGGAGGCTGTTTATATTTTTGACTAATACTGCGCAAAGCAAGTCGGAGTGCTGCTGGTGTTTTGGGAGCCCGGCTGGTGTTTTGGGAGCCCGGCTCCGATGGTGCTATCAGTATGGGGAGCGGGTGGGACCACTAGCTTCCAATTTCTGCTGACTGTTGTCTTTACAGAACTGAAGAGCATATCAAGGAGCGAGCATAGTGTGGTAATCAAGGAGCGAGCATAGTGTGTTAACCCCTGCCTCTTCTCTCCTCCTCCTCTAGGTGTATCACACCTTGTTCTGCCCTCTTGAGTGGACAGTAGCTGGCAGAGACAGAAACACTTGTTACGCAAAGATAATCTGCAACAAGTTCGACAGTGTACGTGTGACGCCTAGGGCTGTAGCGGCTGGTCTGCTCTGCTCTAAGTCTATTTGCTCTGCTCTGCCCTGCTCTAATTTTCTTTGGCGATTAGATCCAGGGCCTCATTCATGCAAAGCAGGCCCTCTGCCCTGAGCTGCTCCCCCAGCCTTCCACTATGATTTTAAAATGCAGCTTGCATTCTTAGCATTTGAATTTTTACAGTCTCTTCAAGGATGGTGTTCAGGGCAGGATCAAGCTCTTTCACAGTGTCTGGAGAGGCCAAGGCAGGAGCAAGTTTCCTGCTGACCAGTGCATCTTAGATACAGCAGCGTAGAGCTGACAGTTTGGCCTTGGTAGTTCAGAACTGTGAATGTTAGCATTCTGGCCATCATCCAGCAGTATACGTGTTACATATTTATGTGTGCATCTCAGATATAGATGTGCATGTGTGGATGTTAAGGAGAGGTGCTCATAGAGGGGAGATCCTAAGAGCCAGGTGTTGATGGAGCTTGGCCTGGCAGATGCCTGCCCTGGGACCCTTGTTACTGAGGCAGGAGCACAGGGTGCTCGTCCCCCCTCCCCCCAGCAAGGAGAAGCTCAGTGAGGCTGGTTTATGGTGAACCAAGGGCAGATAGCTTGTGGAGCTTGTTTCTTCTCTGTATGAGTTGATGCTGTGCAGTTCTGACTGGTGGCTCATACTTCTAATCCCGGCTCTTGGGTGTCAGAGACAGGAGGTTCGCCACAGGTTCAAGGCCAGCCTGCACTACATAGTAAGTTCTCGGCTAGTCTAGGCTACAGTGTGAGATCCTGCCTCAGATAAGACAAAACAACAACAAAAGAGCTTCTAATTTGGGGCTGGGGTATGGCTTGGTGGTAGTGTTTAACTGCTGTGCTCTAGACCTAGGCTTTACCCTCAGCATCATAAGAAGAAACATAAAACTAGGTAAAATGAATAGTAGCAACTGGTATTTGCATAACATTTCCCAACAACAAAGTTGTGGCCTTAATTCTCTCACATCTCCGACAGCCTATCTCAGATAATTGAGAAGCCCACCGTTAGCACTGGCCAGGGACTTGGGTCCCAGCAGCTGCGCTTACCTGCAGGGCACGAGTGCAGTGGTGGTCACGAAGGCCCTGTTGCAAAGACTTTAAGGGAGAGGAGTGGATTTTGGCCAGGAGGGTCACTGCGCACTGACAAGAGCTTCAGTCTCTTTGTGAGAGGTAGTGCCCGTGACTGCCTGAGGCAGCATGCAGGGTTTGTCTCCTCACCTCGGTGCTCTTCTCTGTCTTTTTCGGCCTGTACCATCACCCTCAGCTCCCTGCAGGTCTCTGCATAGTTCTCACGCTTTCCCTCCAGCTCCTTTACTTGCTGCACCCTAACGTCCATGGTTCCTTCTCCTCACTTAGTCTTTGCACATGCTAGATGAGCCTTCGTCTTTGAGCCACAGCCCAGCCTTGGCCAAGTGTCCATTTCTTGAGTGTCATTCTTGTGCTTAGACATCAGAAACGCTATTTTTGTCCAGTGGTTCCAGTGGTATGGGAAAGGTCCCGAATGCTGCTTCCCTGGCCCGGGCCTGCCTTCACCCTGATCCGGGCCTGCCCTGCTTACACCCTGATCCGGGCCTGCCCTGCCTTCACCCTGATCCGGGCCTGCCCTGCCTTCACCCTGATCCGGGCCTGCCCTGCCTTCACCCTGATCCCGGCCTGCCCTGCCTTCACCCTGATCCCGGCCTGCCCTGCCTTCACCCTGATCCCGGCCTGCCCTGCCTTCACCCTGATCCCGGCCTGCCCTGCCTTCACCCTGATCCCGGCCTGCCCTGCCTTCACCCTGATCCCGGCCTGCCCTGCCTTCACCCTGATCTGGGCCTGCCCTGCCTTCACCCTGATCCGGGCCTGCCCTGCCTTCACCCTGATCTGGGCTTGCCTTCATTTTCTGTTGCCCTTAGGGATCTTCCCAGGTGGGCTTACCTTTCTCCTTCCCTTCCCTATTTCTGAAGTTCTGAAGACACAGAGCTTCTGATTCCAGCCCAGCCCCTCTGCTCAGTTCCTGCCACCCTGGCCTGGTGACCTCTGTCCACCCTGCTGGCCCTGCTCTTGCAGCTCCCTGCTAAGTGAACACAGCAGGCTTGTGTGAGGCTTTTTCTTTTTCTTTTTTCTTTTTTTTTTTGTCTTTTTGAGACAGGGTCTCTCTGTAGCCCCAGCTGTCCTGGAACTCGCTCTGTAGACCAGGCTGGCCTTGAACTCACAGAGATCCACCTGCCTCTGCTTCCCGAGTGCGCCACCATCCCCGGCAAGGCTGTCTTTTTCTGAACAGCAGTTAAGAAGCCAGTGTCCAGGACCTGGGCAGGCAGAGGCCTGACCCTGTTAACTTCTTATGTCCTCTCTTCATCTGTCAATTCTGAGGACTGGCAGAGAGGCCAGAGTTCTGACTGTGGGCAGCCTGTGGCGTGCAGCTACCCGGACACTGACTGCACTGCAGCCCATCCTGGAGACTGCCCCCAGCACTCCTCCAGGAGCTCTGCTCCCCAGGCATACACGCTCTGTTTCTAGTGAGAACCCAGGATGACTCTGGATCCAGGCCTTGTACAGGGCATCTGTGCCCTGTGCAGCCTCAGCATAGTTCAGAATTTACCCCATCCCCATGGGCTCCTTCATGCAGTGAGCAGATGCTCATTCTAGTGAGTCCAAGTGCACCTTGGCTCTGGGCCACTGGCTCCTTGGACAGGTTCTTAGAGCAGTTCCCTCTCTCGTTCCTGTTCTCTGTGCAGTTCCTTTCCTGTGGGAGATCCTGAGAATTTAGCTGTGAACATGCAGCGAGTGTGCTCCTAGTTTGACCACCAGCTCACAGGGACTCTTTTTTTTCCTATGTTTAAGGACCGAGTGATAGGATTTCACCTACTGGGACCCAATGCTGGAGAGATCACCCAGGGGTTTGCGGCCGCCATGAAGTGTGGGCTCACGAAGCAGCAGCTGAATGACACCATTGGAATCCACCCCACATGTGCGGAGGTAGGGAGCAGGAGGGTGCGTGTGTGTGTGTGTGTGTGTGTGTGTGTGTGTGTGTATGAGAAGAGGTAGGGAGCAGGAGGGTGTGTGTGTGTGTGTGTGTGAGTGTGTGAGAGAGAGAGGAGGTAGGGAGCAGGAGGGTGTGTGTGTGTGTGAGTGTGTGAGAGAGAGAGGAGTTAGGGAGCAGGAGGGTGTGTGTGTGGTGTGGTGAGAGAGATGAGGAGGTAGGGAGAGGAGGGGTTGTGTGTGTGTGGTGTGATGAGAGATGAGAGGAGGTATGGACAGGAGGTGTGTCTGTGTGTGAGTGTGTGTGAGCGAGAGAGGAGGTAGGGAACGGGAGGGCGCAGGAGGGGTGTGTGTGTTGTGAGAAAGCGAGAGCTGACGGGTAGGGAGCACGGAGGCGGGAGAGGAGGGTGTGTGTGTGTGTGGTGGTGCATGTCTATTATCCCAGCACTGGGGGGAGGGAGGTCTTGTGGGAGGGTGTGTGTGGGTGTGTGTTGTGTGTGTGAGTGAGTGTGTGCGAGATAGCGGAGGTAGGGATCAGGCGGGTGTGTCTGTGTTGTGAGTGTGTGAGAGAGAGAGGAGTTAGGGAGCAGGAGGGTGTGTTTGTTGTGTGAGAGAGAGCGAGAGCGAGAGAGGAGGATCGTAGGGAGGAGGCGTGTTTGTTGTCGTGTGTTTGAGATATAGCGCGGAGGTAGTGAGCAGGATTGTTTGTGTGTTGTGCGTTTGTGAGAGAGGAGAGGAGGTCGGGCGCAGGAGGGTTTGTGTTGTGTGTGAGTGTGTTCGAGAGATAGGAGGTAGGGAGCAGGGATTGTGAAGTGTTTTGTTGTGTGGGTGTGTGTGTGTGAGTGTTGTGCGCGATAGAGTGCGTGTAGGGAGCGGAGGGTGTGTGTTTGTTGGTGAGAGAGTCTAGCTCTCTCTATCTCTGTATTTAGTATCCTTCTCCGTCTTTTCTTTTTTTGTTTGTTTGTGTGTTTCTATCTAGAGCTCTCTTCTTACTTCTTTCCGTCTTATTTTTTTTTTTTTTTTTTTTCTAGCTAGCTAGCGATATGAGGCTTTAGTTATCATTAGGTTTTTTTTTTTTTTTTTTAAAAATTACTATTTTATTTACCTTCTTTGTTTTTTTTTTTTCTTTTTTTCTAGCTCTCTCTTTCTGGATAGGAGTGTGTTTTTTTTTTTTTTTATATCTTTTTTTTTTTTTTTTTTTTTTTTTTTTTTTTTGTTTTTTTCTCCTTCTAGTTTTTTCTTTCTTTTCCCTCCTTTCTCAGTATTTCTGCTTTTTCTCCTTAGTTGGCTCCTCCTTCTTCTTGTTTAGGATTTTTTGTTCTTCTTTTTTATTCGTGGTTTTTTTCTTTCTGCTTTCTTTTTTTTTTTTTTTTTTTTTTTTTTTTTTTTTTTTTTTTTTTTTTTTTTTTTTTT
>VZQC01015004.1:2972848-3100260 GCA_009823505.1 Rhizomys pruinosus
TACCCCCCAGCTTTGTTGATTCCATGAAGATATTTTTCAGTTGTGGACTGACTGTGAAGAGCTTGTGGGCCTGGTGAGCGCTTGCACTTGTGAGTCGTGGCCATCTGTGTCTGCATCTGCACAGGCCAATCTGAACCTCTGTCAGCAGCCTGACAAGCTGCATGTCCTCGTGTCCTCTGATGGCAAGAACACCTTAAAGCCATCTTTCTAGTCTCTCTAGGCTGGCGGAGCACTGCATATAAGAGAAAAATATGTGAACCTGTTTTTCATGTTGATCTTCAGGGTAATATTAAAAAAAGGTTTTCCTATCCAACTGTAGAAGTTGAGTTTGTCACAGTCTGTGTAATGATAGTCAAGTTTAGTAAATGAATGGGCGACACTGAGAACTTCATTTGAACTTACACACATCAGCATGAAGCAGGACTTTGAAGAAGGCAGGTTCTCTGGATCCTTCTGGAAAACCTCTTTTCTAAGGAACATGTCAGTCCAATTCAGAGCTCTGATGTCACCCACTTTGCACAGTTTGCCATAGGACCTTGTGGGTTCTGTGGTTACAATATCTAGTTTACAGGTTTTTAATTGTTTTGCAACACAGTCTTACTGTATAGTCCAGGTTCTTCCTGAACTTCTGATCCTTCTGCCTTGGTGGTCCCAATACTAAGACTGAAAATGTGTACTACCACGGTCCTCTTCTAGGCATAACTTTTATTTTATTTATTTATTTATTTATTTATTTATTTATTTATTTATTTATTTATTTTTTATGTGTATGAATGTACTGTCTGCATGCAGGTCTGTGCACCCATGTCGTGCAATGCCACAGAGGTCAGAAGAGGGTGTCAGATTCCCCCGGAACTGGAGTTCTCCTGGAATTGGAGTTACAGACGGTTCTCAGCCACCATGTGGGTGCTGGGGATCGAACACGGGTCCTCTGCAAGAGCAGTCAGCGTTCTTAACTGCTAGGCAATCTCTCCAGTCCGTAGGCATAATTTTTAAAATAAAACGGGCAGCAAACACTTCCCACTTGTTGAGAGACACTTTGATTCCCTGTCTAGAGGCCAGGCAGCCGCAGTGCTGGAAGGGGTGGGAGCCGAGAGAAAGCACCGCAGGATCCGCTACTGAAGTGCTTTTGTGTTGGACAGAATGATGCCAGTGTGACCAAGAAGCACAGCATGGCATGGAACTGGGGCAGAGCTGGCAGCTGGACAGTGGCATTGGAGATGCTGCGTACTCCCACTGGACATGGGCATGGCAGGAAACTGAGTTATAAGGACAGCACCAAATTTGAGGGAGGGATGGTCAGGGAGGAAGAGTGTCAGATATGGAAGCCACTGTGGCCTCGTCATCTATGGTAGACAAAGGCTTCTTAGTCGGGAAAAAATCTTGAGTCATTAAAACATTGTATGTCTTAAATTTCTTAGAAGTCTATTTTGTTTTGTTTTTTGAGACAGTGTCTTACTGTTAAAACAAGGCTGGGCTGGAGCTCATTATCCTCCCGCTTCAGCCTCCCAATGCTGAGTTACAGGCCTGCACCGCCACACCAGGCAGTTTCTCTTCATACATTCATTATTTCAGGTATTTTGAGCTAACAACATATTTTGTTATATGTCAGTCATACTTCAAAACTGATTTTGTTTTAAATCTATATACAAAGTATTTACTGAACCATAAATGGTAGGTATGGTTGGGCAAAAGAATGTGTGGACAAAGCTGGAGGAATTGAGACTGTGTGTTGTTAGCCAAAGTGCCTGAGAGCAGGCCAGCTCAAGGGAGAGGGGAATTCAGGCAGAGGAACAGGTGTGGGAAGAGGGAGGGGCTGTCATGCTGACTGGTTTTACTGTCCTGACTAGCAAGTCGTGTATCCCATTCTCACTGATGGACCACGTGGTTTGAATGAGCTGCCCTCCGTAGGTTCCAGGTATTAGAACACTTGGTCTTCAGTTGGGGGCTCATTCCTCTGGAACTGTAAGTTCAGTAAACTTCCTTCTATTGGTTGCCTTGGTCATGCAGTTTTATCACAGCAACAGAGAAGTAACAAACACACCAGGGCCTGTCTTCTCTCACAGCTGGGACAGGCTGTGCAGGAACTGGCTCCCTCATTAGCTCCCTTGGCTGCCATCTCTGTTATTGGAAGCACCTGCTATGGGTTTCTGTGGGCTGCCAGGTCACTGTCTTGAGCAGGACTTTTGCATCAGAGAGGCAGACACTCCAAGCATCTCTTTCAAATGCACAACTTATTGTTCACATATTAAATATGGGAAATAACTCAGAGCAAATGAATTTAACAGTCTAACAGTCTGTCTCTTAAGTGATGCCACCAGTATTCAGAGGCCAAGGCTAGATTCACCCAGAGACAGCAGGTAGAAGGAGCAAAAAGTGATTCATGAGTCAGATTGCTCAGGGTATAGCAGGCCACCTTGTCTGCATCCTCTGGTAGGGAAGGACAGTGAGTGGTGCAGGTTCTGCAGCAGGTGCTCCTTGAGAGAGACGGAGGCCAGCAGGTCACGGCCTCAGTTGTGCATAGCCAGGGCATCCAGGATGCCAGTGTTCAATGATCACCAAGATCAGAGCCAGGCCAGGGGCAGGGGATCCTGGTGGGAGACTTGGTCACTGGAAAGGCCCCTTGTTGTTGGAGTACCTGGCCCCTGTGTTTTGAGGTAAATTAGAGACCAGCATCTGCTGAGCTGCCTCGAGCCTGGTTTTTAAGGGCCTTCTGAGGCTTATCTTGTCCTCACAAACTTTTTTGGGCTCTGTTCCCAGTTGGTGTGGGCCACCTGCTCCCAGGGTGTTGTGTATTCCATCCAGGTGTTTGCTTCAGCTGTCAGCACGTTCTGATGTCAGGATGTTGAGCAAGAGTGTCTCCATCTGTTTTTGTTGTTGTTTAAGTATTAACTACAACCACCTGTAACCAAGGCCACCGATGTGGCTGTACCCAACTTGGGCATGTGTGGGGTGACATTTTAGCTGGCATGTTTTAGGGTCACAAGCCAGATCACAAGATCACAAGATCCTTGTTTATGAGCCGCTAGCTGGGATGCTAGGATTGGCTGCTAGGAAGTGATGTCACACTGTCTGTCCCAACCCTATATAAGCTGGTCTCCGTGTAAGAATAAAGAGAATTCCTACACGTTTTCTCTGGGTTGTTATTGCATGCATATTTTCCTTAGCCAGATGGATCATGGGACTGTTAACTTTTCAGCCAGTTTTTTAGCTTCTCGACCAGTTGGGTGGTGTATTCGTTACTTCTCTGTTGCTGTGATAAAACTGCATGACCAAGGCAACCGATAGAAGGAAGTTTACTGAACTTACAGTTCCAGAGGAATGAGCCCCCAACTGAAGACCAAGTGTTCTAATACCTGGAACCTATGGAGGGCAGCTCATTCAAACCACAGGTCCATCAGTGAGAATGGGATACAGGATTCGCTAGTCAGGACAGTAAAACCAGTCAGCATGACAGCCCCTCCCTCTTCCCACACCTGTTCCTCTGCCTGAATTCCCCTCTCCCTTGATCTGGCCTGCTCTCAGGTACTTTGGCTAACCAACAACCTCTGGCCCCAGGTTTGTCCATGTGTGGGGGCCTTGGGAGCTGGCAGCTTTCCAGCTGGGTGTCAGCTGTGGAGTTACCAACTCCTCAGCTGAGGGTTTGCCCACGAGGCCATCAGCTTTGTGGGAGCCATGGGGTCATCAGCCTTCTGGACATCTGGTACAACAGCAGGAATTTACAACCTGACACACCAGGATCCCTTAACTCCTTCCCCTTCCCCCAACTCAAAGGTGATGGTGCTGCAGGGAACAAGCCAGTTTCATTCCTCTGTCAGGCTAATTAACAGTGTGTGTGTGTGTGTGTGTGTGGTGGGGGGATGGGGTTAAATTTATTATAGTTGTCTTGGGAAGTTTCATCTCGGGCACATTTGGGTGGCACTTTCTACCTGCTTGCTACGTGATATATGTGTTCCATCCAATCGCTGTCAGGTATCAGGCTGGGCAGCCAGAAGGATGCGGTGCATAAAGATAAGATGCACAAGCATGCTACATGCACCCACTTGTGGTGGTGCTGCGACTAAGAGCCCCAGATAGTCTTAAAACACAGATGTTCCATGGTGTTTCTCCTTTGTGTGATGTTGGTGACCACGAACATCACCCCTGTGGTGACTTCGTAAGGTGGTGCTCATGGGACCACATGATTCAAACCTGGAGCATTTATGTAGCCGGAAAGTACATGGATGGCCTCGTGAGCCCTGTGGTTAAGTGGCCTTTGTTAAATTCCACAATGTGTCTCAATCAGTCATGGATTAGGCTTGGCTGGGACACTGGATAGTCTCAGCCAGTCCTATACAGAACATTGTTTACAGTCTGTGCCCTCAAGGGGCTTGTAGCTGAATAGAGAGTGCCAGGGGCAGGTGAGCATTCAGGTATATAGGTTGTTTCTATCAGGGTCTGAGGGAAGGCTGCATTGGCCCTCATTTCTATGGCAGTATCTAATCATAAACCAAAATGCATGTATTTTATCTCAAGAACAAAGGCCAGTGAGGAAAATCCTGGGGGAGAGTGGTGTGTAGAGCTGGGTCTCACAATTGACCCCAAACTCAAGAAAGCAGGACAGTACATTGTTACATATAGGACCCAGTTTGTGTTCAGGGTAATTATGAAAGTTTACCCTTATGCAGGCCTGCAATTTGCTTGTCTTCTCATTAAAGCCACTCTCAAGGTGGCTCATTGGGTAAGAACACTGGCTGCTCTGATAGAGGACCAGGGTTTGGTTCCTAGAACCTACACAGTGGTTTACAACCATCTGTAACTCAAGTTCCAGGGCATCCAATCCCTTTTCTGGCCTTCTTGGGCATTGTAAGCATGTGGTGCACTTACAGGTAAAAGTTACACACAAAAATTACACACAAAAATTAAAAAAAAATTGAAAATAACATTAAAAAATAAAACTACCATTAAAGATAGGATTGAAAGGTAGACACTTAAAAGGCAGGGTCACTCAGTTTTGTTTTGGTGGATAGCAACATTGATTCTCAGGGTAACACACAAGCTATGCCTCTTGAAGCAGCCCAGATGAGGCCCCTCCCAGTTGTTCCTATGATCCTGATGATCACCATGAAGACCTGGGTCCAGGGACCCCACACTGAGATGGGCAGGCAGGGGTCTGTTTCCTTCTGTGGTGGCTGTATGCCTGTCTCTGGCAGACGCCTTCATACCCCAGTCTCTTGCTGCCTGTCCCTCCCGCTGCTTCACAGCAGTCTCGGACCCACCTCTGACTTCTAGGGAATTCAAAATTCAGTGCCTTTTCCATCTCATCTTGGCACTTCTCACATTCTACCGTCATAACTTTGAAGTTTAAGTCGGGATAGCAAACCTAGCACTGATATCTTTTCCTTCTTAACAGTTCCACGGACAGAAGGTTTGTTCCCACTGTAAATCTTAGCAACACTGGCATATGTTTTTTTTTTTTCTTTTATTATTGAGAATGCTCACCTGTCTCTTCCTGATTATATGTAAACTGGAATGGCATGGATTCTACCTCCCTGGGTTGCTGTGAGAGCCAAGATGCTGCAGTCAGAGCTACTGGCTCCACCTGGAACACTGAGTGCCGTGTGCATCTTTAACAGCGCCTGCAGTGTAGCCACTGATGTTGAAGGCCATGGTCTGGGCTGGTGTGGGCCAGGACCCCTGATGGGGGTCCCTTCCCACCTGTATTTGCTCCTTCATTTTCCATGCTTGTAATTTTAAGGAAATCCCACAAGTCACAGCAAAGAATTATTGCTAAAGACACAGAGCTTCTGGGAGCCCTGTACTGGGCATATCCTTGGTAAAGGAATCAATGAAGACACACCTCCCAGGGGACAGTGTAAGAAGGAAGTCACAGGAGCATCCCCTGGCTGGCTGGGAACCCCAGCTGGAGTGACCAGAGGTCTCCCTGAGGATGTGAGCTGAGATGGGGTGATGTAACACGCCTTGAAGACTCCTTTCACCTTCCCTGGAAGCCCTCCATCCCTGCAGGCGGTCCTTGGGTTATTTTTCCCTGTGGGCAGCCACCCCTCTCTCTGGAGTGGACACTGCTATCTGTTGCCACCATGTGGTAATAAGAGGAACAACAGCCAGATCAGACTGACTCAGGTGCCCAGGCTCCAGGATGAAGACTCGAGACTTCGTTTTGGGATTCTGGAAGCTTGAAATGTTGACCATCGAAGGGATTTGGCAGCCCAGAAAACCAAGAGCCTGAAATTCCTAAGGCTGGAGTGGGCTGAGCTGGGTAAGTGAGAGCAGAAAACACATAGGCCCTCCCTTCTCTGGACCGCTCTACCAGACAGAGGCAGACAAAGTCCACATCTGGACACGTGGTGCTGTGCCCTTCTTGACACACAGAAAAGCCCTCTTCATAGAGGCTTTTTTTTTTTTAGCTTTATGACCTTCTCTCTGACTTGAGGTTCTGTTTGGGTATCTGAGATAATTGTAATCACCCCTCTTTCACCATGGCTACAGCTACAGGAGGGGCAGGGACACTGGCATGGATTTTAAAGTCCTTCCTACGAAAAGTCCTTCCTACTAATGTGAGACCTGTATATGTGTTAAAGACAAAGCACACCAATGTTGTTAGACATCAAATCCAGCTGAACTGTGTGGCTGGAAGATGAGAAGATGACTTCACTGTGACAAGTCCATCTTAAAAACACCTAGGGTTGACCTAACTCCTGTCAAAACTAGCACAGTCAAATGGTGTGTTAGTATCTGGCCTGACATGGAATATCCATATGTGTGTCATCTTTTACTTTCTTGCTAATGACTTCTAAGGTACAGAAGGTATCTTTATTTTGTGTTCATCAGATCTAAGAATCCATTGGGAAGCTCAAAGTCCAGACTGTTTACACATGCATGTTCTCTAAGAGAGTTTTAGTTTAAACTCTTTTTATGACATTTTAGTATTTTATTTTATGTGTATGAATTTTATGTCTGCATATGTGTAAGTGCACCCGTGTCATACAATGCCTAAAGAAGACAGAGGATGTGAGGATTTTGGGTTCCCTAGAACTGGAGTTACAGATGATTGTTAGTCACCTTATGGGTGCTGGGATTCAAACCTGGGTCTTCTGCACAAATAGCCAGTGCTCTTAACCGCTGAGCCATCTCTTTAGCCCTAGCTTAACTCTTTTTTTTTGAGACAGGGTCTCACTATGTTGCTCTGGCTGGACTGGAACTCTCTGTGTAGATCAGGCTGGCTTTGAAGTCACAGAGAGTCACTTGCCTCTGCCTCCCCAAGTTGGGATTGAAGGTGTATGCCACCACACCTGGCTTGATGTATTTAATTCTTGACTGTAATGTGAAGGCAGAGTCGCAAACATTCTTTGCTACCTGGCTGCCCCAGCTCTGCTGTGAACAGGCTTCCTTTCCCAGCTGTGTTCTTATTAACAGTCAATTTTCCTTCAACATGGCTTTTTTTTTGGTTGTCTAACCTACATCATTGGTGTGTATCCTAATGCCAACAGAACATTGTTCTGACTACTGCATCTTTGTAGTAGGGTTTGAAATCCAGCAGTATGAGCCTACTGTACTTTTTCTCAAAAAATTTTTTATGATTTCAGGGCCTCCATGCAATTTCATGATCAGATTTTCATTTTCCAAAATAAATGCAGTTGAGACTGTAATAGAAATGGCACTGAAACTATAGAATGTTTGGGCAGCATAACTCTCTTCTCAAAATTCTCTATTTCAACCCATAGGCAGGGAACACTTTTATTTAGTTGGTATGGTTTTTAGTTTTTTGATCAGTCCCTTAAATTTTGTTTTGGGATATACAGATATTTTACTTTACTGGCCAAATTTATTTCTAGGCATTTGATTATTTTATTTTACTGTTTTAAGCAGAATTATGGTTTTTTTAAACCGTTTATCTTAGAGTATTTATTGTAAACAGTGCATTTTCTAAAGGTTCATCTCATACCTGGCAGGTTTAGGGGGTGTGTTGTTAGATCTAGTATTGTTTTCTCACAATTTCTAAGAGTTTCTTAGGATCTTGTCACCTGCGGAGTCGGTGTGATTGCTCCCTCTGGAGAGTCAAGACTCTCTGGTATAGTGGGACAGATTTCAGTGCCTTTTTGTTTACAGTGGTGTCACTCTGGGCTTTTCAACATTGCTGTATTAAGTTTCCTTCATTACTGTCCTGAATTATAAAAAGTACAAATGGGATCAGAGAGTAAAGGACCTGTCTCCAGGATGGATAAGAAAACAAAGGACCCACCTCCAGGATGGATCAGAGAGCAAAGGACCTG
The DNA here is from genome assembly GCA_009823505.1 of Rhizomys pruinosus. Classification (NCBI taxonomy): domain Eukaryota; kingdom Metazoa; phylum Chordata; class Mammalia; order Rodentia; family Spalacidae; genus Rhizomys; species Rhizomys pruinosus. The sequence goes on from VZQC01015004.1 coordinate 2,981,122, forward strand.
CCTCCAGGATGGATCAGAGAGCAAAGGACCTGCCTCCAGGATGGATCAGAGAGCAAAGGACCCCCCTCCAGGATGGATCAGAGAGTAAAGGACCCATCTCCAGGATGGATCAGAGAGCAAAGGACTCGCCTCCAGGATGGATAAGAAAGCAAAGGACCCACCTTCAGGAGGGAAGCAAAGGACCCACTGTCCTGGTCCTCCCCATGACTAGGTCCCTGTGCTGCAGTCCTGATGACTGTGATCTCTGCACAGTGAGGGTCAAACTTTCTCCCCCTAGCGTCCTGCAAATCTAGAGGCTTGTACTGTGCAAGTTCTCAGGCCATGAGGCTCTTTTAGTAAGTTGTACATTTGCAGCACGTTTCTGACTTACTATGTGACACTATGCAACCATGGATTCTCCATCCTCCTCGGTTCTTCTTTCACCCTCCAAGTGGAATGGGTAGACATATATGGGAAGACAAACAAGGGGAACTTTTCTTTGCCATGGAAATGGTAGAGTGTGACCATGAATAGGAAAGTACAAATGGGAAACAACCAACCCAAAGAGACTACAAATGTCAGAGCCCCAGCAGAGGGCAGGTGGGAGGTCTGCTTTTGTCAGGTCTCCAAGGTTGGACCAGGTCGTTCACTGGCAGCCAAATTAGCAGATATCAGCTCTCAGCGTGAGTATGCTTCCTTGGAGCTACAGCAACAGGTCTGGGTCTCGGTTGGATCTGTCTCCAGAAAGTCTTGAGGCCTGGAGCCTTTCGCCTACCCTTCCTACTCTCCCCTCTCCGACAGTGTGACTCAAAATCTTTTTTTCATCTTCCTGCTCCAAAGAGCACTTGGAAGTGGGGGCCCAAGGCCATAGCCAGAAGCCTTCTGAGAGCTGCATTGCCAAAGTTGCATTTTATTTTATTTTATTTTTTATTTATTTCTGTATGTGTATGAATGTACTGTCTGCATGCAAGTGTGTGCACCTGTGTCATGCAATGCTGCGGAGGTCAGAAGAGGGTCCCGGATTCCCCTGGAACTGGAGTTCTCCTGGAATTGTAGTTTCAGACAGTTCTCTGCCGCCATGTGGGTGCTGGGGATCGAACCCGGGTCCTCTGCAAGAGCGGTCGGCGCTCTTAACCGCTAGGCCATCTCTCCAGCCCCAAAAGTTGCATTCTTACAGGCTTAGATGGGCCTTGAGGGGATAAGTGTGTGTGTGTGCAAATGAGGTGAATAATAGAGACCATTAAGGAGAAAGCTTGTCAAATCTGGACACAAGAAAGCAAAAAACACCCAACCAAAGCAGGAGGGCTTTCAGTTAGGTCCTCTAGTCCATTCACTCGCCCCCAACTCCATGTTCCTATGAAAGTAGGGGTGAGGCTTGCCCCATGCTGTTCCTGTACCTTCCTGGTCCACTGTAGTAAACAGGAAACATGGCTGGGGTTTTCCTGCCCCAATAGTTGCAACTTTACAGAGTCTGCCACCAGTTTAAGGCTGACTTTGGTGGGATTTACCTAGGATCCAGTTTTCTCACATGGACAAAACGACAGAATCAGATCATGACGACAGGACTTTCTCCCAGAAGCCTCTCCTTGGAGGGCCTAGAAATGCCCACGGAGGAAGGAAACGCCCCTCCCCCTGCTGCTGCTGCCTTCATCAAAGCCTGAAGCAGACTGGTTTCTCTCCCCTACAGTCGCCATGGCAACAAGGGACTGTCCCCTGGCATGTGTTTTGACACCCTTTTTGGTGGGCTTTTCACCCTCTCTCCAGTATTTGGTGGGCCCTTTCCTGATTGGCTTATAGTCTTTTTTTTTCTTTTTTTTTTTTTGGTCTTTTTGAGACAGGGTCTCCCTGTCGCCCCAGCTGTCCTGGAACTCGCTCTGTAGACCAGGCAGGCATTGAACTCACAAAAATCCGCCTGCCTCTGCCTCCCAAGTGCTAGGATTAAAGGTGTGCGCCATGGCTTATAGTCTTTTAACCTAATTTGCATACATCCAGCCAATCAGAGCCCACATGAGCCTAAATAAACTGGCCTTTTAATCAGTCAGCCTTTCTTCCGGTTTCTGGTTCGTAGGCGTTTCTGGTTCTTAAGCTTTTCTAGTCAGGCGTTTCTTTCTGCCTAGGCCCCTTAGGCCTCACAGGCGAGCTGGGGCCTACTGGCTAGGCCTCACGGGCGAGCTGGGGGCTTAGCCCTGCCAGGCTTTGCCTGGAAGCTGGTGGAGCCTGTATCTGTTCGGATCCTGACTGCAGCTGTCACCGGCAGCCATCAACCAACAAAAGCTTCTGCTGCTTTCAGTTCAACTTCCACGGGCCTGGAATCCTCTTCCATTCAGTGAACTGTGAGTGCCTTCCATTTCCTCCTTGGAGGTAAGGAGACAAGAACTTGGCAGGGTCCAATTCTGCTGAGTCACTGTCTGGAGGTGGAAACTTTAAGAATTGGGATCTAAGGGGGGTAAGTTTTAGGTCTGTACAGGCCTGCTCTCAAAGGATTATGGGAGCCTGGTTTCTTTCTCTTAGTTTTGCATCTTGGTTGCAAGATGAATTGTCATGTAGGCCAGAAGTGACTTGGCCCAAACTGAGTCAAATGAACCTTTTCATTTTATAAATTTATATATATCATCTATGTACTGCAGTAGCAGAAAACTGACAAATTATGAGCAGCAATATACCAACTGTGATGGTTAATCCTGGGTGTCAACTTGACTGGACTAAGGGACAAATAAGAGAAAAAGGGTCTTCTGATTGGACTGCCTCAACCCGGATGGCCCACCCCAAATGTGGGCGTTACCTTCTGCCGGCAGGCAGTATTTAAGGCCATGGCAGAAGGAGCTGGTCTCTTCTTTTCTCCTGCGGCTTGCCTCTCTTATCTGGTGAGTTTGTCTTGCTGCTGTGATCAACCTTTCAGATCCCAGCGTGTACTGAGACCGGCAGATCTCCTGGAACCCATTTGGGCCTTCAGCACTGGATTGGGACTACTGAGAGATCCAGCCTTGCAGACTGAGCAGTTCCCTGGATTCTCATCTTGGCCTTTCCAGTGTGGTGCAGCTACTGTTGGACTCCTTGAACTCTGTCACGTGAGCAAATCAATAAATTGTATATAGCTATATATATTCATCCTGTTGCTTCTGTTTCTTTAGAGAACCCTAATACACCAACACGTTGGATTAAGTTAAGGAAAAAAATCAGAAACTGAATAGCTCTAAATAATGCAATTTAGAGACAACCTTAATAGAGGATCTCAGACTCATGATCCTCCTGCCTCAGCACGATTTTACATTTTTACTTGATGGTAAATATACATGTTTTTGGAGAACTGTTTGACATTTCATTGTGCGTGAACAAGTGAGTGAAGATCAGGTCAGAATTGGTGGTGTCGCCTGAGACACTGGCCATGTCTTGGTGTTGGAAGCTTTCAAATAAACTTTACTGGCTTCTTTGAAATGCTTTAGTTAATTACTGGGAGTCAAAGCTATCCTACTGTGCTACGCAACATTAGAAGCTATTCCTACATCTAGTGGCCCCATGTTAGATAACCACCCTCTTCATCCCTCCTCTCCCACACCCAGACTGTGGTAACCACTATTCTAGTCTTCATGAACTGTTAAAGCCTCATCTAAGTGATATGTTTGTCTTTCTGTACCTGACTTATGTCACTTAACGTAATGTCCTCCAGCTCCATCCATGTTACTGCAGATACCAGATTCTCACCTTTTTATGGCTGTCATTCATATTCATTCTCATTCATATTCTCTCCCTCTTTCTCTCCCTCCCTCCCCTCCCCCCTATCCAGGCTGGCCTTGAACTTGAGATCCTTCTGCTCCAGCCTCCTGATGGCATGTCTTTATTTATTTGTCATCAGATATCTCTGGGCTGTGCATGGGGTAACACCTGTGTTCCTGAAGGAGGTTGAGATGGAGGCTTCCCAGGATTTTGAAGCTAGCCTGAACTACACAGTGAGTTCCAGGTTAGCTTGGCCAGAGTGAGACCCTGTGTCATCTGCACCCTCCTAAAAATGATCCTTCAGTTGACTGTACATCTTGTACTAAATAGAACTGGCAGTGACCACAAGCTCAGATGGGTCTGCAACCAGCAGATGTGGTCAAAGGGTCTTAGGGTAGTCTAGTTTTTTGTTTCTGAGGAACCCTAGATACTGTTTTCCATACTGGGTGTTCTAGTTTATATTCTTAGAAATAATGTGGAAAGGGGCTAGAGAGATGGCCTAGTGGTTCTTGCAGGAGAAGGCAGCACAGGTCAGGAAAGAGATATTAGAGGCTCTAAAAGGGGTTTGGCTAGCTTCTCTGGCTACACAGTCTGCCAAATCATTGGCCTGTGCTATCGGATTGCCTGTATGCTGGTGACCCCTGCAGTGAACAACAGCTGCTTTGGAAGGGAGATAAGAGGCTTCTAAAAGCTTGAGAATGAGGGGGCCATTGGTGATTGGGGTACCCCTTGTGGTTAAGAGTCCCCTCTCCTTCCAAATGGCTGTGTGGTAGTGGAGGATGTGATAAGCATTTTTAGAATCAGTATATGTAGTCACCTTGTGTCCCTGAGCAAGAGTCAGTGCTCTAGTAAGAGCCACCAGTTCCGCCTTCTGAGAGGTGGTTCCATGGGGGAGGGGTCCACTCTCAATAATGTCCGGTGGAGAGACAATGGCATAGCCCACTCTACGTGACCCTGTGGGGGTCAAAGTGGAGCTTCCATCCACAAACCAAGTAAACTTAGAATCAGGCAAGGGACTAAGGGAGATTCGGGGCTCCTGGTAAGGAAGTTCTTGAAGTACTTCTGGACAGGAATGAGTAAGGGGTCCGGGCAAGGGCAGGAGGGTGGCAGGATTAAGGGGAGAGCATGAATCAAGGCTGAGAGACAGGTTCTCAAGAAAAGTAGCATGGGAGGCTGGAGAGATAGCCTAGCAGTTAAGAGCACGGACTGCTCTTGCAGAGGACTGGGTTCAAGCCCCAGCACCCACATGGCTGCTGAGAACTGTCTGTAACTCCAATTCCAGGAGAACTCCAGTTCCAGGGGAATCTGAGACCCTCTTATGACCTCCACGGCACCGCACGACACAGGTGCACAAACCTATATGCAGACAGTACATTCATACTCATACAAAAATAAATAAAAAATTAAAAAAAAAAAAGAAAAGTAGCATGGAAGAGTTGGAGTTTGGATGGTGGCAGAATAGCCAGAGAAGAGTGTGTGAGCAGATCCTGAAGGCGGTGAGGAGAGAGAACAGTGATGGGCTGCCCTAGAGTCAGCTGAAGTCCTTCTTGGGCTAAAAAGGCTGCGGCAGCCAGTGCTCGGAGGCAAGGCTGCCACCCACGGACGGTGGAGTCCAGTTGCTTAGATAAGTAAGCCACAGGAGCAAACGTAGGTCCCTTCATCAAGGGTTTGAAACCCTGTCTGTGTTTAAGAGCTATAGGGTACCAAGCCCTGCAAGAGAAGACGGAGGGATCTTTGAGAGCAATACGAACTGGGGCATGGTGGGAGGCTAGCCCTGGGGTAGAAGTGTCCCACACCCTAGGATTAACCTCAGAGGCCAGGAGCGGCCAGGAGCCGGGTGGAGAGTAACAGGGAGGAACTGAAGTAAGAAGGAAGATTGGAGAGGGGGATGGGAGGGATAATGTAAATGGGAGCTTTTGCATTAAATCTCTCCCAGAAGAGGAGAGGGGCAAGAGGGCATGACTAAGAAGGAGTGGTGAGGGGAATATCCCAGAAAACACAGGGAACAGGGCCTGTACTCTTAGGACTGTGGGTTTTTCCGTCAACACCCACCACGGAGAGCTGCGAGGGGAAATTTTTGCCTGATCAGGAGGGGAGAACTGACCACGTAGCACCCGTGTCTATTATGAAAATAAATGCCTTACCCACCACGTGGGCACTGACCCTGGGCTCCTCCATAGTGATAGCAAACGAGGCATGCCAGGATGGAGGTGCAGGGCCGCATCAATCTTCAGCCGCCAGTCCCAGGATGTCATGAACAGTGTCGGGAAGGTGTGGGAGTGGGGCCTCAGAAGGGATGGTTCTCCCGTGCATCAGCACAGTAGGACAATGCATCGGCACAGTAGGACAATCACTTCTCCAGTGGCCCCTTTCCCCACACACAGGGTACGGTCCCCTTGGTTGACAGGGTGTGGGGCAGACTCAGGACCAGTGTCCCGTTTGTCCACACTCGAAGCAGGGCCCTGGTGGCATGGAGTCAGCTTCATTTCTCCATTGGCGTGCATTGGCGGCAGGTCTCCTAGGAGGAGCCCGGAGGGCAGCAGCAAGGAAATTGCAGGTTTGGCTATGCTGGGCCCGAGATTCAGCCCTCTCCAATTCCTCTCTGCCGTTATAGATTTTAAATGCCATTTCAAGCAGCTCTCCTTAGGGGGTGGCTGGTCCCTGTTCTGAACGCCTAAGTTTTTTTCTGTATATTGGGAGCAGACTGAAGAATGAAATGGTGATTAATCATAAGGATACCCTCCTGAGACTCTGGGTCATATCTAGTGTATCTTATCAGAGCCTGGGTGAGTCTGGCTAAAAATTGGGAGGGGGTTCTCATACTTATCTTGGATGACGTCCCAAAGCTTATCATAGTTAACTGATTTATGAGAGGCCCTCTGAAGGCCTTCCAAGAGGCAGGTGATCATGTGATCCCAGGCTTGGATTTCAGGGTTGGGTTCCTCTGCTGTTGGGATTTGATAATTCCAACCTGGGTCTTGTTTAGGTACAGCTATTTCTCCCACAGGCAGCGCACGGTTTTCACTATGAATCTTATCTCCATGAGCCTGGGCAGCTGTCCAGACCCGCTCCTTTTCATCAGGAGTAAGGGAATTAGAATCACAAACAGATCATGCCAGGAAAGATCATAGCTCTGGGTGAGCATTTGAAATTCTTTAATGAACCTGGTAGGGTGTGTGGAAAAGGAGCCCAATAGCTTTTCAATCTGTGATAAGTCAGCCAGGGAAAAAGGGACTTGGACTCTTACTAAGCCTCGCGCCCCTGCTACTTGTCGGAGGGGGAAAAGTCTGCCTGGATCAGTATGGGAGTGGGTGTGGTGGGAAAAGGGTGAGGGGTCTGGAGCAGAGGAAACTGTGGCTGGCAGAGGAGAAAGAGCAGTGGGAAGTGTAGGCAAAGGGTAAGCAGTTGTGGAGCTGTGGTAGGAGGGGTAGGCAGAGGAAAGAGAGCTGCCAAGGTAGCCATGGCAGGAGCCATGGGAGGAGGGGCAGGGAGAGGAGGGAGAGCTGGTGGGTTAGCCACAGCTGGAGCTATGGGAGGAGGGGCAGGGAGAGGAGGGAGAGCTGGTGGGTTAGCCACAGCTGGAGCTATGGGAGGAGGGGTAGGGAGAGGAGGGAGAGCTGGTGGGTTAGCCACAGCTGGAGCTATGGGAGGAGGGGCAGGGAGAGGAGGGAGAGCTGGTGGGTTAGCCACAGCTGGAGCTATGGGAGGAGGGGTAGGGAGAGCTGCTGGGGTAGCCATGGCTGGAGCTGTGGGAGGGGCAGGGTCCAGTGGAGAGCCTAGGTTAGCCACGTCAAGGTCAAAAGCAGAAGTGGAGCCCTGGTCTAGTGTATAGGGAGGGGGATGGGGGCTTCCTTAGTTGTCTGTGACCCGAACCTGGGTGTTGCTGATTTGGCAAGGAGAACCTGATGAGGGTGGCAAGAGGAATAGAGAGGGGGACGTGAGCAAAGGGCAAAGAATGCCTGAACATTCAGCATTCTGACCATTTACCGGAGCGCTGGCAGAAGTCCCTCAAAGCTGTGAGAATTTGGGGATCTAAGGTACCCGTCTCAGGCCAGACAATATTGTTAGTTGTTAGTTAATTGATATCCTGGCCAGATAGTAGAGCAGAGTCTCTTAAGGACCTTAGGGTTAATTTCCTTGGAGAGGTTGAGTTCTCTTAAAGAGTGTAGGAGATACTCCAAGGGTGTGAGACCCAGGGCCTCTCCTTTAGAGTGTGAGGCTCCCATATTAGGGGCTAGAGGATAAGAAAGAGGGGAGAGGAAGAGAGGGAGAGGAAGAGAGAGAGAGAGAAAAGAGGTCTGTAGGAAGGAAATGGATTCTTTTTAGTCTCAGAAAGCACCCACCTGAGTGCTAAAGCACGTCCGCTTTAGTTCTAAGTGGGTGCTCAGAGACCCCAGGTCCATGTGACCAGTGTGGGAGTCTCTGAAATCGGGGCTTACTGGTCTGTGAATTCAGTGTCCCAAAATCACAGAAGAGGCCAAAATTTGGGTTTGGATTCTGTCTCCAGCATCCTGGTAGACAGCAATCTGGATGGTAACAATTGGGGGGAATCCCTGATTTTGCTGGCACTCAGGGATCCAAAAGGGAATGGCTATAATAGGAGACTAAAAAGAATGAAGGAAGAGGTTTGGAGGGAAGGTAGATGGAAAGCAGTAGTTAGGACAGGAAATGTCGAGGCAGAGGGAGCAGCTAGAGGGGGTAGAACACATGCAGGGTTACACAGAAGGTAGGGGTGGGAGATGGAATCTTCCCTCACTCAGGTGCCCGTGGCTGGCTGGCGACTTAGGAAGTCTTACCATAAGGGCCATGTATAAACCCTGTGCTTGGTCCTCATGAGTGTGATGAGTGCCTGATGTGGTTAAATGACTTTGGCGGAACCATGAGTTGGGGCCCAATCAGATTCCGTAGCCCAAGAACTGTGAAACCATAACACGTACTCTTAACACTCACACACAGTCACACGGGAATAGAGTAGGGTAGGATGAGGAGAGGAGAGAGGGTACCTTTGGCCGAATGCTGGTGGGTACGGTCTTAGCCTGCACTCGGTATCCAGCTTACCAGCTACCCTGAGGCTGCCCCAAGGGGTGGGGAGCTGGGCAAAATGGCAATCCGAATCACGACACCAGAATGTAAGGTTAGGGCATGCTCCCCCTGAAATGAAAGGCCACAGGTTTAGGCTCTCTGGAACAAAGTTTAATTCAGGGTAGCTGGGGCTAGGCTCAGGGGAAAGATAGAGCCAGCACTGAATGGCGTCTGGCCTGGGAATTTAAGGGAGAAGGTGGGAATGGAATTCAGTGAGAGTGGGGGGTGTGTAGCAAGCTTTGCAGGAGTCTGGGTTTCAAAAAGGTGGAAGATTCCTGAGTAATTGGTGATGGCCTGTTTTTCCATAACCAAAGGCTGGCCTGGTAGAGCAGGTTCCTGGGCACCACTGGTCTTAGGTGTCTCTGCATTTCAATGGGCTTCTGGAGCTCACACTCTGACAAAAAGCTGCTGATTTTTGCATATTGACGGAGTCTTGAAATGTTTCTAAGTCCATTGGTATCTTCTGGTAGATCAGGTTTGACTGGGGCAACTTGAAAATAAGAGAACAACTTCACAGAAATAGATTGTCCTTTATGAGAACAACTGAGGGCAGCGATCCCTCCACGGGAATGGAAATCATGCAGTGAGTTGCAGAGGGGGCTTGACAGGAAGGGCTAGGTTGGAACATTCCATGTGCAGATCTGTTTTTCTGTAGTTTCAGGGCAGGAATGGTCAGTATCAGCAGATGTTTCCTCAGATACAACCATTTCTGGATTGGGCTTTCTCAGTGGAAAGAAAGCTCCATTGGAGCTTTACTGGTTGAGACAATTGTCCTTCATTACAGCTCCAAAGGACAAATAAAAGGGGGTGATGTTCCATTTCTTTAACTACTTTCTGTTGATTGGTGATGAAAAAGGGGGCTGAGGATTTATCTTCAGAATCCAGAGGCACCTATATGGGATTGACTTTATGGAGTAGGAATAGGGTCTTGACTTGTTGGTTGTGGTGGACTGGGTAAAAGTGGTCCTGAAAAGAATGAAGACAATTGATTAAGCAAGGGATGATGAACAATAGTAATAGAAGTGCCATGAGTGATATAGGAAATGGTGTAGCCAAGAAAATCAGTCAGGCCAGGCCAGAGTTTACTCTCATGAATCCTATCAATTTCTTGTTTGGTCTGTTTGTTATTGAATGATAATGGACTTATCAGTGATATTAAAGCAACACCTCTTGGGAAATTGTTCACAGCCAATATAATGTTTTAGTAATAGAAAATTGATAGTGGCTGTGAAAGGCTTTTCCTGAGCCAGATCAGCCCAGCTTAGCAAAAGTGTAAAAGCAGGTTTATTAGGAGTAGCTCCCAGGTGAGTTCACCATGAAAGTTGGGCCTGGGACCCAAAATGGAGGCCTTTTATAGGTCTGGGCAGGGGATGGGATGATGTATCAGTCAGGAGTTGGTCTGCCTAGCTGATGTGTCATTGTCTGTTGGGGAGAGGTGATGATGTGTCAGCCAGGAGTTGGGTCTCCTGACAATTAGGAGCTGGTTTGTTCCCACATAAGGACATGGGGTTATTGGTGGCCTTCAGGGTGGAGGATGACTTCTGGGGGGATGGGCTCTGTCAGTCACCCAGAACTCACTTTGGTGCCATCTAGGTGCTCCAGATTTCCAGTGTGGATGGGGCCAGGCCTATTGACTGGGGCTTTCCCAGCTGTGTGTGGCAAGCCAGGATGAGCCAGGGAGCTCTCCAGCCTGAACAGGGATAAGCCAGGGAGTTGTCCAGCCAAACAGCTTGATCCTGTAGAATTGGTGTGCAAATTTCTTTCATTTGTTGTTTAATCTCTGCCAATACCAGCACTGAGGTTGGCTGCTTTGCTAAAGATACAGGCCAATTGTGAAAATTTCCTCTGTAATCCTACTAGCAGACCTGTAACAGGTAAAATGAAAGCTGCCATTAGATTTTTGGAGTTCAGAGTACAGGAACAATAAGGTTCAATAAGATAAACTAGATCTTACCTCAACAGACAAGTCTGCATTTTACTAGCACAGTGTGTTAGTCACTTTTCTGTTACTGTGATAAAACCACTATGACCAAGGGAACTTATAAAAGGAAGAGTTTATTTGAGCTTACGATTGAGGGTTCCAGGGAATTAAGAGTCCAATGTGGCAGGGAGGCATGGTGGCTGGGGCTGGAGCAGAGAGCCCACGTTCACATCTCCAATGAGCACAGGAAGTCAAGAGAGTGAGACTAGAGCCTGGCAAGGCTTGTTAAACTCACTAACCCCACCCTCAGTGTTATACTTCATGGCCACACCTTCTAAGACTTCCCAAAACAGTGCCACCAACTGGGGACAAAATGTCTGAATACTTAAAGCCTGTGGAGGACACTCTCACTCAAACCACTACACATGGCAAGGGGCAACAACCTTCCCATGGGAATGAGAGTCATGCAGAGAATGAAGGGAGGTTCAGAGGAGCTGCCACGAAGGGATGTGCAGGTCAGGTGGTCCTTGTGGGTTTTTTTATATTCAAATTTAAATATTTAAAATTTTTGAGATTTTTTTAAAGTGAGGTTTTGTGTCTTTCATACAAGATTCCTTAATCAAATTTTAGGCCCATTCCCCTTCCCTGCTCCCACCCCGCCAGAGCTTATGCATTCTTCCATGCATGTCTTTCCGCTTTTTCTCAGTCTTTTTTGAATTTTTGGGTGCAGATTATTATTGTTTGGGCAGAAGTTTACTGTTTCAGTCAGTTCCTTGATGCAGTCTTTTGTTGTATCACTCCAAAATATGCCTACATACATGGCACACATATACCAAAGTTACGATGTCTGAGAATAAACTACAGTCAATTCTAAAACATGTTCAGGGATTCATATTTTGATAGTAGAATTGCATTCAGGTAAAGAAAAACAATATTACTTTACATTCCTACATTACATAGCAAGTTGATGAGTAACATCAGATGTTATATTTACTAAAAAAGTGTGTGTGTGTGTGTGTGTGTGTGTGTGTGGTTATTCATGCATGTGGTTTGTAGTGGAGCCATTTGTTAGATATATGTTGGTTAATCCTACATCTGAGTATGTGAGTTAGCTAGCTGATTGGCAGATCCAGCAGTCTTTGGCCAAATAGGGTCATGCTTGTGGTACCATGATGTGGCTTCCATTAGCAAGGGCCAACATTCAGTGAGGGGTGTGTTGGCTAAGGGGGTGTGGTTTGGTTTTTATTAATATTTTTGTTGTGGGGGGGCAGGATCTAGGGAGTTGACTTTGCTGTCAGGGAGGGAAACATTTATAGTCTTTATGGTTAGGTGCAGGGTGGCCAGTATCCCAGGCAAAGTTTCATTCCCCCCTAGGTGGCTGGGTCTTTTTTTTTTCCTGTCTGATATTAGAATAGCCACTCTGGCTTGTTTCTTGGTACCATTCACTTGGAATGTTTTTTTTTTTTTTTTTCCATCCTTTCACTCTAAGGTGGTGTCTGACTTTGAGGATGAGATGGGTTTCTTGTAGACAGCATATGGAAGGATTCTGTTTCCTAATCCATTCTCCCAGTCTATGTCTTTTGATTGGGGAGTTTAGACCATTAGTATTTAAGGTTATTATTGAGAGATGTGTGTTGCTTCCTTTCACCTTACTTTTTATTTGAATTCTTGATCTAGGTTTGTATTTATTCTTGTTATGCTTTTGTTGATTTCTCTCTTTAATTACTTGGGGGATAGTTGCTCCTTTCCTCTGTTCTTTGGATTGCTTTGAGGATTTTCTGAAGTGTTGGTTTCTTAGATATGTATTCTTTCATCTTGTTCATGTTGTGAAAGATTTTTCTTTCTCATTCAACTGTAATTGACATTTTTTCTGGGTATAGTAGTCTGGGTTGGCATCTAAAATCGTTTAGCACTGGGAATACTTTGGTCCATGTTCTTTTAGCTTTCATATAGTATGCACTGAGAAGTCAGCTGTGATTTTGATGGGTTTCCCCTTATATGTAACTTGTTTTTCTCTTGTGGCTTTCAGTATTGTCTTTGTTTTGAGCATCTAGTGTTTTAACAATTATATGGCATGGGAAATTTCTTTTCTGGTCCTGTCTATTTGGTGTTCTATGTGCTTCTTGTATTTGTATGGGATTGTCTTTTTTCAGTTTGGGGACATTTTCTTCTGTTATCCTGTTGAATATCTGGTCAGTAGTGTTGTCTTGAGATTCTTCTCCTTCCTCTAGTCCTATGATATGGAGGTTTGGTTTTTTTCATAGTGTCCCACATTTCCTGGTTGTTCCACTCTTGGGTTTTTAAAATTTTTTCATAAGCTTTACTTGAGCTTTCTTTCTAGTTGCTCCATGTTATCTTTCAGGTCTGATATTCTTTTTTCTGCTTCTTCCATTCTGCTTCTGAGGCTTTATCCCATCCTTTCCTGTTGATTGGATGAATATTCAGTTCCCTTTTTCATTTCATCCTGTGATTCCTTAGTATTTCCACTTCCCTCTGGAGCCTGTCATTCTCATCTTGTAGCTCCTTGGTTCGTTGGTCAGTTTCTTTTTTCATTTTGGCCTGGGTTCTTTTCAGCATTTCCTCTTCCTTCTGGAGTTGGTCATTTTCTCCCTTTAGTTCTTTCCAATGTTTGTCATTATCTCCCTCTAGGTCCTTCTTGAGTTTTTCATTCTTTTCCCTTAGTTCTCTAATTTCTTTGAATATGTCTACAGTTGTTCTAAGGTCCGTGTCTTGGTTTCCTTCCTGGGAGATCTCACTATAGGTATCTTCTGTAGGGCTGGTAGAGTTTGGTGTGGATTTATTATGAGCTTTTCCCAGGTGGTTTTTTTCTTTGTGTCTTTGGCATATGGATTTGTTTGTTTATTTGTTCTTTGGATTCTGGCACCCCAACATTGGCTGCACAGACTATAATCACTAATACTGCACCTGCTGGATCCTCTGCACCACAGCTCCACCAGGTTTGGGGGTGGAGGTTGTGTTGCGCCAGTAGGCCCCCAAAGCTTAAAGCAGCTCTGCCTTGCCTTACCGGCATCTCACTGAGTCTGGGCAACTCTCAGGAACCCAAGCTGGGAGGTTCTGGGGGCAGGGTGTCGTGCCCCCAAGGCTCAAAGCAGTTCCGCCTTGCCTTACCCAGGTGGATCTTTAATTTTAATTTCCTAAATCATGCCACCTTTGTTGCCTCCTGGGCTCCTAGTCAGAGATTCAACCTGATCATTGTGAGAGGTCCTGGCCAGGACCAGGGGAAGTAGTATTTACACAAGACTAATATTTTAGAAATGACCAGTGTGTGTCCCTGCAATTGTTGTTAGGTTGTTTTGGGATTCTCCCCAACATGGCCGTTTGGGGGTTTGGGCCACATTTTCATAGCACATGTCTGAGGTTTGTTTAATTTCCATTACTTTGGGGAAAGGTATTCTGAGACACAGCAAGATGCCGCTGGAAGTTGGAGTTGTGGGTTAGACAGAGGGACACCAGGGCAACGAGGATGAAAAAAAGCATTGTTTAGAAGCAAGGGAGGCCTCTGAGTGGGGGGTGGCGGTGGATCAGTCCTAGGACCAGGGCTTGAACCATACTGGGAGGGCAGAAGAAGCTTTTCTCCCCAAGTCCAAGGATCAAGGACTGTGTATATCAGAACTGTGAAGAGGAGAGTGGCAGTGACATATCTCAGTGATCGGAAGCAGACATTGCAGAGTGTCATTGGGTGGAAAAAGAAGAAATAAAAGATGAGAACATGTAAGGTGTTTAGGGAGAGGGAACGGTGTAGCTGGGTTAAATGGGGTGCATGTGGGTAGGGTGATGTCTGCCTTTTCTAGAAAGGTGACATGAAAGAGTTGGAGTTTAGTTAGGGTTGACAGACAGGAGTTGGACAGGAGGTCCTTGAGTCTGTGAGGATTTGTGTCTGAAAGCAAGCTTCTGTGCATTCTGGGCCAAAAGGGCTTCCAATGCCAGGGCATGTAGACATGGCTGCCAACCACTGATGGAGGCTTCCAGATGTTTAGATAGGCAGGCCACAGTGGCAAACAAGGGTCCCTCATCTGTCTCGACCCCCCAGTGCCATTCAATTGTTTTCCATTACATATAGGTTGAAGGGCTGGTGGAGGTCTGGGAGAGCCAAGGCCAGCACCTCCAGGAGGGTGCAATGGGAACAGGTGACAGCTCTCATTTCAGGTACCATGTCCAAGGGTTCACGAGGGTCCCCCTTTGGAAGCAGCATGGAGGGGCTTGGCGAACAGGGTAAAGTTGAGAATCCAAGACTGGAGGAACCCTGCGGAGCCAAGGAAGGATGGGATCTCATTTTTAGTGGCTGGTAGGGCAAGGGAATGAGGGTGTCATTTGCAGTCTAGGGTAAGTTGGTGAGAGGTATTTAACCTGGGTGAGGGATAGTTGGGCCTTAGTTGAGGAAAGAAGAAAGTTAAGGAGTGTGTTTGTGTGTAACTTGGATAGTGAAAGAGGGGGAGCAAAGATCATCTGTAACTCTAGCAGTGTCCTTGGCAGAAGGTCCAGGGAGTGAATATCAGTAGCCAACGTCTGACTAAAGAGGTGGGGCTATCTCTAAACCCCTGTGGCAGGACAGTCCAAGTGAGCTGGGTGGTGTGGTGAGTGTCAGGATCCTTCCAGTGAAAGCAAAGAAGTTGTAGGAGTCTGGGTATAAGGCTACAAAGAAGATGGCATCTTTAAGGTCTAAGACAGAAAAATGAGTTAGTGGAGGAGGAGATGAGCGAAAGGAGGGTATCTGGACCAGGAGGGCATGCTGACATGGATATATCAAGTCCTCCCCCCCACCCCCCCACCCCCACTGCTGATAACCCAACCACACTTCCCCTGGAGTGTCTGTCTCCCTTCTGGCAGACCTCTGACGAGCTTCCCACAGGGTGGTCAACCTCAATAGGCTTTGCACCACTAACCAGGGTCCCACTGAATATCCCACAGAGTTTTGGGGTTCTCAACTGAGACAGTCCTCCAACATACTTGCCTTGATCCTAATTCCCCAGAGGGCATTCTGGTTCTCAACACCCATTTATTATCTCAGTCAGCACCAGATATTCATAAAAAGCTCAAAAAAAAAAAAAAAAGGTTAAAAAAGACCTTCAGCTCCCCCCAAGGTAAGCTGCTAGAAATGGCATTTAAGGTTTTTAACTGATGAGAGGTCAAGGACCAGATCAATAGAGTGCACTGAGATCACCAAAACTGCCAACCTTGGCTATAGCCTTCCAGGCTCCTCCAGAAGACACTGCAACTGCACTGGCCACTGCCAGGACCCTGCTTCAAGTAAGGCAACACCAGCAGATGTGTTCCCATTGTTCAGGAATCAAGGTGATGAAAAGAATAACAAAGATACCATGCCAAGTAGGGTTTGGGGTAAGGTCTTGGAATCCTTTAGTGTAGTGGGCTGGGTCAGTAGAAAAGGAATCCAGGTGCTGCTCAATCTGGGAGAGATCAGACATAGTAAAGGGGATGTGGGCAATTGTTCCCCCACCTCCTGAGACTTTGCATTGTCACAGAGAATTTTCCTCCTGGGGTGGGGGGTGCCCACAGCATGTACCCAAGCATGCAGTGCCATCCTGCCCCACCTCTTGTCATTTCCCAATTCCCTGGTTACTAAGGCAAAGCAAGGAGAGAATTCTCCAATCTTAATTAGCACCTTTAGAATTTATTGGGCTTGTCTAATAGAAGAAAGTGATGGCAGAAAAGCATATACTCACATGAGCCACGTGGTGCAGCCAGTGCTGGTGGAAAACATGGCTGCCCGGAGTCCATGCATGAATTCTGTGCTCCCCTGCCTATGCTGGCAAATGGTGCAAGAGAGTGCCCAGCCTCACATGGTGAGCTTTTTATGTGCGGCATCCCAGAGTTCCAGGGTTCCGGGCACCTTCTCATAGCATCATGGGAACCTGCTACAAGGCTCAGCTTTGCCCTTATTAGCTCCTCCTTCTAGGAGCTAGAAGATGGAATTCATCCCACAGCACAAAGGAAAAAGGCTGTTGGAGCATCCGTCTGTACATTACTGGGTGTTCTAGGCAGGAGAAGAGAAATGGTGGTTAGTGGAGCAGGTGGTCCAGGAAGAGGGGGGGGTAGAGGTGGAGGGGCTGTGGGTGGTTCTGGCAAGATGTTGGTGGCAGCAGAATAAAAAATAGAAGGTAAAGACTGGTAAGGAACAGGGCTTTTGTTGGAACTCTCAGTTGGATATGGTTTAGCTGAAGCCTTGATTCAAAGGTTCTTCTGAGAGTGGCAAGCAGAGCAGGGGGAGGGACTAGTCCAGAGTGCAAAGAAGGCTTGGGTTTAGAGGATCTCAGACCATTTGCCTGTGCCATGGCAGAACTTGTCTATGAGAGTTTGGAAATTGAAAGTACCATTTGGGGGCCAAATGGAGCTCCCTGTGGTGCTGAGCCAGGGTTTGGAACCCTGGGGTTAAACACTGGGAGGAGTGCCTGTGGGCCTGGAACTGGGGCTGTAGCAGTGCTTCTTGCAGCCTTCAGCTTGTGCCGGCTGCCACCACTCACCACTCCCTCTGAGCAGGCCTCAGCCTGTAGGCTGCTCACTCCCTGCCTTCCTGGAAGCCTGGGAGTGTCTCTGCCACTGTGCCCCCTTGCTAACCTCATTGTCCTCTTATTAGGTATGGTGAAAAGGCTGGATGGTTGATGCTTCAGGTTTTCACTTTTTATTTTGTACTGGAGGGACCAGCTAGTTCTCACCCACCTAGTCTGGAGCTTCTAAGGCCCAGGATAGGTAATAATCAGGTTAGCTTGAACCCCGCACCAAGTGAGGTACACCTACTGGTTCTCCTGGGCTGGCTGTAAGCCTCTGGATCTGGGCCCAGGTCCAGGAAAGCTTAGCCTGGAGCCAGGGGGAGTGCCCAAGATGTTCCCTAGCTAATGGGTTTGGAGTCTTGAATATCCCCAGAGCCGAGCGGTATGGGCCTCTTTGCTTCTGTCTTACCTGCTAGGTGCCGAGTCATTCATGTAGGAGTCTGGTGCCTGGGTGGGTGGGTGGGTGAGGATCTTTTTTACCTGTCATGAGCTGGAGATGGAGCTGAGCTGGAATTGTCCTGGCCCTGTTTTAGGAGCTCTTCCTCAATTTCCACAGAGAAGAAAAGGCAAAACAGTAGGAAAGTCAAAGAAGTCCCAGGAGTTCAGTTAAGGGCCACCAAATGTAAAGATTTAGAAGAATAAGTTTTAGATAAGTGTCAGAGGTAGACCTTTCAGGAGACTAAACAGCTTTCATTCACTGAGAGGCAACATCCTGTGGGGATGAAAACTTGTGCAGGGCACGAGGAAATGGTTTATAGATTATATAGGGTTGGGGAATAAAGAGTGTCTGAGCTAAGGTGTCTTTGGGAAACACATGATCTCTTTTTTTCCTGGAGCTGCTTGCTTGAGCCAAACAAGGTGTTTCAGATCAGATGTGGCTAGCAGATAATGCTGAAGCAAGACAGCGGAGAAACATCCCGACAGGAGGAACGCGTAATTTGGTACTCCCGTTATTCCATTTCCAAAAACATAAAAAAGGAATGGGGTGCATTTTTTTTTTTTGTTTTAACTGAGTTGTCTTCAGGTGACATGGAGCTGGGAACTTAGCTGCAGTTTGGTCTCTGGCAGCGGCTTGGGTAGTCTCGTGGGCTGTTCAGTCAGGAGATCCTGTAAGAATCTTGGGACAACAGTTAATTAAGCGTAGTATAAGGAGGGGATGGGAAGATGAGCTGGTCAGTCCAGTCCTCATTTCAGGAGTCCAAGTCCTTTGAGGTTTTGTGGTCATGCCTTCAGTATATCTTCCAGGAACAGTATATTTCTTTGAGCAAAAGAGAAAAAGTTATGGAAAAAAACACCCTTTATTGGCATTGTGATTCATGGTATCAAAAAGAGTGAGGAGTCTACAGTTATTTGGGCAATATTCTGAGCGTTGCCTCCTGGGGGTGGTCGGAAAGTATGGCAGTGTTCTGGGTCTATCTGAGAAAAGGCAGTGTGTGTGGGGGGTCCGTAGAATCAGATAGGTTATTTCTATCCTCCTCCAAGTTGTTTGAGGGCATTTTGAAATTCGAGTTCTTGAGAAAGTTTTGTTTTGGTGATCAGAGGGAGGCTGGATATGGAGGACATTGTTACAGAATGCAGGTGTGTGTGCGGTGCCCAAAAAGTTACCATCAGCCCTTGAAGCATAGAATTGGGATTTTCAGAAGGGAACTTGAGAAAGGAGAGGTAGACATGGGTCCCCTCAGGGGACAGTAGAGTCTCAAACTATGTGTCATGGGCCAGAGAGAATTTGGTTGTAGAAATGCTGCTGAGGATAGAAAACAAATAACAATTTGCTTAGGTTCCCAGGGTTGGGGAGTGTAGCCTTTCCAATGTTCTTCCTCCTTTTGACCAGAGCTCGCAGTTCCTGGGACTGCCAGCTCCCAGATCACCCTGGCCAGCTGCAAGAGACCTGGGACTCAGCCCTGGAAGGGAGGGGAAGGGGAGAGGAAGTACAAGCCCAAAGAGAGAGAGAGAGAGAGAGAGAGAGAGAGAGAGAGAGAGAGAGAGAGAGAGAGAACAAATAAGGAAATGACAAGGAAAAGATGGACTCAAGAACAAGGCTGGGAGGAATTCCATGAAGGAATAACTCAGCTTTTTTTCACAGCCCTGGGGTACTTATACTGGACCTTGTGAGGTGTGACTAGGGGTTGGGTCATACAGGATCTTACACCATATACTCCAGATCACTACAGGAATGTGACAATGTTTTGCCCAAAGCATCAAAGACAGTGGCACCAGGCACGTTTCAAAGGCAAGCAATAGGACTCCGGCCTGAGGGCTGGGGGTTGCCAGCTGACCTCCTGAGTACTTCTGCCAAACAGAATCCCCACAGGGGAGGGCTGTAGGCTTGTTATGAAGAGTCATTTTAAGGACTCCATGATTTGGAGGAGGGCAATTGTCCTGTTTTCAGTGTTGGAATCTGCAGTTAAGGGGCTTCACAGCAAAATTCCCGGGAGTACAGCTCGAGGTCACTCAAATGGCCATTTCGGCCCCCTGCCTGAGGCTGGTGACCTCACAGCTACAAGACTGACAGTCTTGCAGCTGGCACACAGCCATGAACCTGATGGGCTTCATGGATAAACCCAGCTGGGAAGCTGTTGGCTTCCAGGCCTCCACACATAAACAAACCCATGGCTGGAGGATGTTGGCCTTCGGGACCACACAGGCAACTGAGGGAACCAGCCCCATGGTTGCACAAGGTAGAAAGCTAGTTGAAAAGGTTAATAGTTCTGTGATTGACAACTCTGAGATCTCTGGTAGCAAAGCTTGTAGGAATTGTCCTTTGTTCATGCTGAATAGGGTTTGGACAGGCAGCCCTCATGCTGTATGACATCACCTCCCAGTAGCCAATGTCAGACCACCATGTCACCACGTGCCACCTCAGCACATGGGATGGACCCAGAAAGGGACATTCAGATGAACAGATCAACTTATGATACCAAATGTGAGCAAGCCTGTACAAGTACAATACAGCCTGAATCCAGGACCGCTGTCCCACAGGCTGCAATCCCCAGCAGTCCTGTACGGTGTGGTGTTGGCGCAATCCGAGTGTGCCAAATGCCCAGACTCCTGGCTTTCAAGCCCTTATTCCCTCCCCCTACATAAGCTGGCTGGTTAGGAGGTGTCCCTGGGTCTGTAGCTCCACTTCTCAGTAGGATTTTTCTCTGTCTCTCTCAGAGATTCCCCCCAGGAGGTACCAAGGCACATAGTGTCCCACCACTGCCTCCCATGGTTTTCCAAGGCAAATCAGGGAAGAGACTCTCTAATCTTATTTTCAGGGAGATTAGCAAGTTTACTCAGGCTTGATTATAGAGTGAATGAGGGAAGCTTCCACTTAACGTGGTTCTACAGGTGCCTAAAGCCACATCCATAGTGGGCTGCTTCTCACTCTGGATCCTCCACCAACATGGTGGTGGTGGGAAAGAGAGCCATCACCACCCCTTTCAAGTGAGAAGAGTGCCTTCCCAGGAAGGACCTTGAATTCCCAGTGAGCATAGCACATTCTAGTTCCCAGAAAGCACAGTGGGTTCCCACAGTGCACTGTGGTGTGTGCTCAACTTTTTCAAGCCCTCAGCCCCTCCTTCTATGTAAACTAGACTCCACCTCTGTAGTTCACATCTTGTCTGATGTTCAGATAAGTCCACTTCAAAACAAGGTGCATCTTTTTTTTTTTCTGCTGCATAGAACTCCAGTGTGTAAATGGACCACACTTTCATTATCCACTCATCAGTTGAGGTACACTTGGGTTGCTTCCAGCTTTTCACTATTTTGAAAAGAGTAGCAATAAACATTGTTGTGCATGTATCTCTGCTATAAGATGAATCCTTTGGATATGCACCCAGGAGTGGTGTGACTGGGTCAAATGGTAGGTTCATTTTCAGTTTGTTAATAGTTATCCAGAAAAAAAATATTTCTGGGCTTTTCCAAGATGGCAGCTCCAAAGGCAGAAGTCACAGCCTAAACAGTGGAAGCAGAATCAAGGCAGAGGAACGTTGGGGCTCCTGCAGGTGGCGGGAGGCAGAGATGACCTGGAGGCCTTGGGAGGTGGTGGGGGTGGCCTTCAGACATCTAGAAATGGTGGTGTTTGCCTAGAGGTGGCAGGGAGGCCTGCAGGAGGTGGCCGGCTGTGGGGCCCAATACTCCATATTGGCTGAGCAATGAGAGCTGGCTTTTTTTTTTTTTTATTTTTTATGTGTATGAATGTACTGTCTGCATGTAGGTTTGTGCACCTGTGTCATGCAATGCTGCAGAGGTCAGAAGAAGGTGTAGGATTCCCCTGGAACTGGAGTTAAAGACAGTTTTCAGCTGCCATGTGGGTGCTGGGGATCAAACCCAGGTCCTCTACAAGAGCAGTTGGCGCTCTTAACTGCTAGGCCATCTTTCCAGTCCTGAGAGCTGGCTTTTTGCCCAGACAACCTGGAAAGGCCAGGAATTGGAGCCTTCCCCCTCCTGCCGAATGGATGGTTGGATGCCCACAGCCCCTTGGGTAATTTTGGTATAGGGGGAGTCACATTCCTGAACTAACAAAGTGCACATCTTGGTTTTGGAAACCAAATGGTACCTCTGCCAGTTGGCATAAATGAGGGCATTGTAAGTGCACATAAACTTCCCCTGCACTCCCACCCCCATCCTCGCCAGAAGCCCATCAAAAGCTACTACATAAGACCCTAACCTCCTGCAAATAAATGAGTTATTTGGCCCCTTAAAGTCTTAACTCCCAGGTCTTTCTTTGACCTGCTGGGTTTCCCTGTGCTCCAAGTCCTTTCTCTACTCCTCCCACCCCCGCCCCCCACCAGAGGCTTGGTGTGCAAGCAAAATGGCTTTATGTGCACCCAGAGTCTGGTGACCTGCATTCAGACACCAGGAACCCCACTGCTCCACAGTTGGCAGCAGCAGGTGGCAGTGGTGGCAAAATACATAGGGAACACCTGGGACCCTTCCTTAGGCTCAGGCTAGGCTTCCCTGCCCCTGGACCCAGATACAGACATTGGCAACCAGCCTTGGAGAGACAGTAGGTGGGCCCTATGTGGCCCCGTGGTTCTGTGAGTACATCTCTCCCAGGGAGTGAGGTTGGCCTCTGCTTGGTAGGGAGAGTTGTCAGCTGCAGGGCCACAATAATATGGACTCCTTAACCACAAGCTGGGGAGCACTTGGGGCCCCTCCCTCAGCTCCAGGCTAGACTTCCCTGCCCCTGGACCCAGATTCAGACATTTGCACCCAGCCATGGGGAACTGATGGGCAAACCTCATGTGGTGAGAGGTTCAAGCCTGCCTGATTGTTGACTGTCTTGGGCCTCTGGAGGAGCCCCTGTCTGGCTGGGCAAAGGGTGGCTGGTCTCCCCAGTACAAAGTCAGAGAACTTGAAGCTTAGACCAATGACCCTTGTATACCTAATAAGACAACGAAGATACCTAAACAATATAAGAAAATCCATGAAACAAGGAAACACTTGAGCTTTATACTAGAATCTCAAACAACAAAATAAATCAAAATGCCAATATCACAACAAAAAACAGTAACATGAAAAACTCAAGCAATAAGCCCCTGCCAAATACTACCAGTTCTATAGAGAAGACTCCTATAATGAGGGCCCCCTAGATATAACTGAGGACACAGATCTTAAAGGAGCTAACATAATCAAAGATGGTAAAAAACACATTAAAAAATAAAGAACTAAAAGAAGATAGGGATAAGGTAAAAGAAGATAGTGATAAACTGTAAAATGAATTCACAAAGGATATAGAAACACTGATGAAAACTCAGGCTGAAATGAAAAAAGGAAGTGGAACACTCAAACCATTTGGAAAGGATGGGAGAAAGCCTCAGTAACAGAATGGATGAAGTAGAAAATAGAATATCAAGACTGGAAGACAACATGGAAGAACTGGATCGCTCAAGCAAAGATTATGAAAAAACAAAACATGGGAATGAAGTAACCAGGAATTGTGGGACACAGTGAAAAGACCAAACTTATGCATCATAGGTATAGAGGAAGGAGAGGAAAAGCAGTGTAATGGTATTGACCAGATCTTCAACAGGATTGTAGAAGAAAATTTCTCCAAAATTATGAAAAGACGTATCCATACAAATACACGAAGCACATAGAACACCAAATAGATAGAACCAGAAATTTCCCATGTCATATCATAGTGAAAGCACTAAATGTTAAAAACAAAGAATACTGAAATCAGCAAACAAAAGTAATACAATAAGTTAAAAAAAAAGTCAAACCCATCAGAATTGCAGCTGATGTTGTTTATCAAAGTGTTTATCAAAGGACCTTTCTGTCTGAAATGGATGACCATGTAATTTTTATCTTTGAGTCCACTTACATGATTCATGAGATTGATTGATTCATGTATATTATACATGATACACAATATATTCATGTATATTGAACCATTCCTCATCTCTGTAATAAATCTGGCTTGATTATGGTGTTTGGGTGGAATATTCAGTAGATATCTGTGAGGTCCATTTGGTGTATTGTTTTGTTCAGTACAAATGTCTTTCTATTTATTCTTTGCTGGGGAGGTTACGTTAGACTGTTCCCTGACTTATCCTGTGCAGGCTGGACGGCTCCTAGTCTTTCTCCATGAACCAAGGGGAAAGCCCAAGCCTGTCTCCAGTCCGCCTGGACCCATCCACTCCCAGAACTCAGCCCTGGGTGGGATCAAAATCTGAGTTCCAGGAGACTGATGTGGCCTGTCCCCCAGATGTTGCCCATCACTCTGAAGCCTGCCCATCACCCCACACCCTTATATGGGAGCAGACCAGCTCCTGATCATCAGGCAGACCAACTCCTGGCCAGATCATGACATGTCAGCTAGGTGGTCCAATCCCTGGCTGACACGTCATTGCGTCCCCTGCCCAGGCCTAATGAAGGCCTCCATCTTGAGTCCTGGGGCATGACTTCCCTGGCCCCTTATCCTGGGACTGCTGAACCCACCCGGGAGCTGCTTCTCCCAATAAACCCTCTTTTATACTCCTAATTCAGTCTGATCTGGCTGCCTTGCATTAGGAAAAACTTCTTATCTTGGTGCCAAAACCCAGGAGGAGTTGAGCCTCTTGGCCAGTGGGCCAGGCCCCCTGCCATTTGAGGGACAGCTCCTCCCCCTGGCCACTGTTATCAACTTTCAACTCAGGGTAAGTCGCCTGTGCCCAGGGCCCTCTGGGTCTTTGTCCTCCTAAAGTTGCAGCCACATCAGGACAACGCCCCCATTTCCAGGAACATTTTTCAGGTTGGGAGACATTGCTCCCCCAAAGGCACCCCCTGTCTGGCCTCTGATACTTGCAGGGGATGACACTATGCCTTGATCTTTGGCCCCTGTCCAAGCTCTGATCACTGCAGAGGACACTGCCCTGGTCCTTGGTCTCTGGCATAGGCTTCACAATAGGCAACTATGGGTCAAACCCCAATCCCCAGACACCCTTGGGATGTCTGCTATGAAAGTTGTCCAAATTGGGGCTGTCTCAGGCCTTGCACCCTAAGCATCTGGTGTTCTTTGTTTGGTTCTCTGGCCTCAGTACCCCTTGGATAACCAGTCCAAGTGGCCTTCTGAGGCACTTTTGATTTCAATATCCTCTGCAATCCTGAAAAATTTTGACAGTGCTTGGGTAAAGTGTCTGAACTCCCCTACATGTAGGATTTCTGTGATGTAAGCTCTCTCCCCACCCTTTGCAGCCAGTGTTCAACACTCAGATTTGACTAGACAGAGCTCCAGCCTCCCTGGACACTCCAATCCGGGTGGCCATGGACTAGGAGCTATCTTCTGTAACTGAGCCACCTGAGTCTCCCGCTCCCCTTCCTCTCCCCCATGTTCAGATTCTGGCCCCTTCTCCACCACCACTGCTTCCTACCTTCCCTCTTCTCCCTCATCACAGGCTCCACTTAGTGGCCAGTCTTGTTCTCCTACTCCTCTTTGCCCCTCCCTTTCACACTCCACCTCCTCACTCCCTCGCCTTGCCCCTTCCCTCTCCCCAATGAACCAGGCTCTGCCTGGCAATCAACCCTCCTCTCTCTACCTGCTGCCTCCCCCTCCTTCCCCTTCCTAGTAAAAAGATGGGGTCCACTCCCTCTTACCTGCCCATGTCTCCTCCCCTTCAGGCTCCCCCTTATGTCTCTGTTCCCAAGTCCCACTTCTTAGACCCCATCCTTACACTGGCCTAACCCCCTTATCCTTCCTGAGTCCTCTCCGGTAGCTTCCCAAACACAGTCCCAGCAGGCTACTGCCCTTCTTTGTCCCTCAAAGGGGTGACTGGAGCCAAAGGGCTAGTTCAAGTACATGTCCCTTTCTCTCTTTTGGGTCTCTCAGGTTGAAAAAGCTTGGGCTTTTTTTTCCTCTTGCATCAAGGAGTTTCACACTGTCAACCAGGCCTACGACTTCACCTGGCATGACCTCCATGTCATCCAGGCTTCCATCTGCACTTCTGAGGAGCAGGAAAGGGTGGAGGCAGCAGCCAGGCAGTAAGCGGACCAGGCCCATCTAGAGGATGGCGTGCTCCCTGAGGGGCCAAGGCACACCTATTCTAGCTCAGAGCCCAGCTGGGACTACCAGCTGGGCCAAAATTCCTGCCAGAGGAGGAACCACATGGTTTACTGCCTCCTACAGGGCATGGAAAAGGTCTCCAACAAGGTAATTTTGATAAACTCTGTGAAGTTACACAACGGAATGATAAAAATCTGGCTGTTTTTCTAAATTGCCTTCAGGAGACCATGGTCCAGTATACCCACCTCGACTCAGCCTCTCAGGTGGGAGCCACGGTCCTGGCAACTCATTTTATCTCTCAACTGACCCCAGACTTATGGAAAAAATTAAAAAGGCTGAGGAGGGTCCCCAGACTCCTATATGGGTATTGGTGAGGATGGCCTTCAAGGTCTTTAATGCCCAAGAGGAGGCAGCCGAGACTTTTCCCAACAGGCTTGGCTGCAACAAAACCAGTGCTCTAGGTCCAAGCCTTGGTAGCTGCCCTAAGGCCAATGGCATTCCAGCAGAGAGAGCAGGGGAGGTCAGTCCAGCCTCATCCCACGGGGCCCAGCTGAATTCTACTCTGCCAGGGGCCTGCTTCAAATGTGGCCAAGAGGGACACTGGTCACAAAGCAGCAATAACCTTCAGCTGCCAACAGGGCCATGCCACATCTGCCAGCAACCTGGTCATTGGAAATCAGAGTGCCCCCATGTGGGCTCGACCTCTGCCAAGTCAGGGAGGTCCTGCCTCACCAGTACAGGCACCTCTGGCTCCCACAAGGTTTGAACTTCTCGGCCTGGCAGAGTACTGAATGTTCCTGGACTCAGAGACCTCCATTCTCGCTGAGCCAAGGGTGACCTCCAGGTAGCATGTAAGTCCATTACCTTCTTATTGTACATGGGGGCTACCTTATCTGAGTTAACCTTTCACTTTCATCCCACAGTCCCCTCACCAATTTCTGTTACTGGAGTAGATGGGACACCATTATTTCTACTTTTTTTCATATTTCCATTTTTGTCTGATGTTTACAAATGTAAAAAAGTCAAGACTCTTACACCAGTTAGAATGAGTGGGCCATCTCAAGTGAGATCATGCAAAGCAGTTCAGTGTACACAGCAATCATTTATCTTCACCTTTTCTGCTTCATACAATGTGGTAGGCAGAAAATTAGATGGCATGGGCTTGGTTGGAAAATGCCATTAAATAAAAAAGAATAAACAAAAAAAAACACCACCACAAAGGGCAGTTTCTACTTTTCTGCAAGTTAATTTTCAATTATTTATTTATTTATTTATTTATTTATTTATTTATTTATTTTACTTAGGAGGCACATGGAACTGAAAAATTTAGCTTCCCAATTTTATTCAACTACTCCACAAACGAGCACAAATAAGAGTCTCAACACTGCAGACTTTGGAGCGTTGAGATAGTAGACATTATTATCTTTAGTAGATTCAACGATTTTGCCTGAAAAGTTGGGTTTTTCTTTTAAGAGAAATAAATCACCTTACGCTTTGCCTTTAATTTCGCTATACTGGATCCAGAATAGTGAAGAGAACTCCTCACATAAAATTGAAAGTGAAAACTATTACAAAGTTTTTGCTAGCTGCATAGATGGCACTGAAAATCCTGACCCAGGTGACATGGCTTTTCCAAGTGTTTGACCAAAGAAATAATACAATATTTATAAGCTAACTTTTTTATTTAATTAATTTATTTATTTATGTGTATGAATGTACTGTCTGCATGTAGGTTTGTGCACCCATATCGTGCAATGCCGCGGAGGTCAGAAGAGGGTGTCGGATTCCCCTGGAACTGAAGTTCTCCTGGAATTGGAGTTACAGATGGTTCCCAGCCGCCATGTGGGTGCTGGGGATCGAACCCGGGTCCTCTGCAAAACCAGTTGGTGCACTTAACTGCTAGGCCATCTCTCCAGCCCCATAAGCTAACTTTTTAAAGAGATGGTTGACATGAATGCTGTACATATTTTACATGTCAATACACAGTTCAAGAGTTTATAAAATAAGTTCATGCATTATTACCTCTAAGAATAACATACCAAGATAAATCCTCCCAAGTACTTGGATAGCATTTCAGGTGAAAGCAGTCTTATATACAAAACAATCTAGTTTCTCTGTTGTGTTTAGTATGTGGAGAAAGTTCAGTGATTACTGAGAAAGAAACCATAAGTCTGTTGACCGATTCAAAGTGTGAACCTGTGGGACTGAAAATGTTTCCTTTTTATTTTTATTTATTTATCTATCTATCTATCTATCTATCTATCTATCTATCTATCTATCTATCTATTTATTTATTTATGTGTATGAGTGTACTGTCTGCATGTAGGTTTGGGCACCCATGTCATGCAATGCCGTGGAGGTCAGAAGATAAAAAACACCCAGAATACATGTCCTCTGTACAAAGAAAAATCAAATTCTGGATGATCATGTTTGATCACACTACATAATTTAGAATGAAATACTACTGGTTAAGTCTACTTCACTCATTTCTTTGAAAGCATTAATTTTTAAACTAATGTTTTTATTTAGTTCAGCTGCATTTATGGCACAATATCTCATTTTCAAAATGGCACTAATTTTCTAGAAGTGTAAGGACTATTTTTAGCAGCAATTATATATTTAAAGGTTGTTACAGAGCAAATGTTTTAACTGTACTTTTTCTATTTTGTGCTTGCCAGTTAGAATATTTCCAAGAGGGTAACAATGTCTACATTAAAAAAATCTTTCACTCTCCCCAGCCCCACATCTTAGTGTTAGGTTATAAAAAAGCACGAAGCCCAATAAAAGGCACATGAGGCTTAGGTCACTCCAGGAACGTGCTTTACTTCCATGGGGGACTGCCAGCATGAGCCACCTGCAGACATGTGGTGGAACTGGACAGTATGGCAGGGGGCAGGGGCAGGACAGAGAGAGGGGGCAGAGAGGCGGAGAGAGGGAGACAGAGCTATGGTGGCTGGGGTCCACCCAATTATACCCATGGGGCAGGGCCTCAGGTACAGGGGAAGGGGTCAGAAGATTGACAGCTTCTAGAGAAAGTGTGTGCCCCTTGGGATTCTGGGAAGCCTGGACCTAACATTCCAGCCTTTTGCTTATGATAAGGAAATAGGGCGCTGTTTTCTCTCTTCTGTATCTGCTTCAGAGCTGATAGGGGGCAAAGTCTTGGGGAAACAGCTGTCAGGCTGGAGGGTTAGAGTCTGGTTTCCCATTTTGGCTGTTCTGGGTGCTCTGCCCGTGGGGTTTGGTCCAGATCGATAGTGGCCAGTACTTTTAGTGGACATTTTCTCTGCAACTGAAAAGACAAGCTGGTTGAGTCTTATATCAGTATACCAGTGTAGGGACTTCTCAGTACCAACAAGGGTGGGGGGCTTCTGGGTACATTAGTAATTGGAGGATCCCTGTCTAGGGTCTGCAGAGGGAGAGAAGACTTGTACCCTAGTTTGAGGAATTGGAAAAAAGTTTTAGTACACAGAGCTCTAGAATGAAGACCAGCTTTAGTACACAGGGCTCAAGAATGAGACCCATAACCATGAGAATATAAAAGGTATTTTCTGGCATGGCACATTAAATCTGTCATCTATCTCTGAGATATTTTCTAACATGACATAGTAGATTCCTAACTTGGCACAGTAGGTCTCTCACCTATCTCTCTGGTAATAAGCTATTTTATTTTCTCTTCTTCAGATTACAGTTTCCTGTTGGTGTGTTTAAAACCGCACAGTTAGCTCAGATAAATGAAGTTTGTTTTGCTGTTAAGGTCAGTTGAGGTTCTGGTCCTTAGGGGGTCACTCAGGCCTTGTGCCTGGCTCTCTCCACCAGTTCCATCTATGTGAGGACAAAATCAGGCCTTGCTTGAACAGAGCTTCCCTTTGAAGCATGAGGAGCTTCTCCTCTATATGGACTTTCCTCCCTTGACTGGACAGTGGCAGGATGAAGTCCTTTTAAGTGAATCTCCAAGACTTCCCTGGTGTGGGATGACTGGTGACTCACTGCCACAGGACATGCACAAAGTTGCAGATACAGGACCCTAGGACCCAAGTCGACCTCAGAGGGTAGGGGCCAAAATATTGTCCCTTCAAATCCCTCTTTAAGTGTGGTTGCTAAACCTCCAAGAGGATTATTTGAATTAATTTGGTACTTCAATTACCATATAACTCCTAAGTAAAGCTTGAACATTGAGTTAAGCACTGTTAATAAATTCTTAATTGCTGTGGCAAAAATATTCTGACTAATAATAAAAGCTCGTGGTAGGAGTCTGGTGGCAGTGGTTGCAGCACAGGCTAGGAAAGGATGCTACATACTGGCTTGTGTTGCTAGCTCATGTTCAACCTATTGTATACGATATAGAAATATCTGTCCAGGAATGGCATCGCCTACAATGGACACAGGCCAGTCCAATGAAGGCAATTATTGAGGTTTCTCAGCTCAGGTGTATCAAATTGACATTAAAGCTATGCAGTAAATCCTACAATTTGTTCTTTAAGGTCTATGAAGGTCATTTAGGTACACAAAGCACAATGATTTAAACCATGCAAGGCAAAAAGTTTCTAACAACATAGCCCATGAAGCAACCTCACGATAAAAAAGAGATTAAAACCAGTACCTTCTCAAATGAGGGCCATGTCACTTGTCCCCAGATTTTGAATTTTAGCTTTGAAAAGGAAAAGGAAGGGGGGCATTGTCACATACCACCAACAGGCAGGAAATACTTAGGGCTCTCCCAAATTGGTTACATTCATCCTGTCCATGTGGTCACCGAAAGTAAAACTTAATTTCTCTTAAAATTATTAAAAGTAGGGGCTGGAGGGATGGCCTAGCGGTTGGGAGCGACGACCGCTCTTGCAGAGGACCCGGGTTCGATCCCCAGCACCCACAGGGCGGCTAAGAACCGTCTGTGACTCCCGTTCCAGGAGAACTCCAGTTCCAGGGGAATCCGAGACCGTCTTCTGACCTCCACGGCATCGCACGACACGGGTGCGCAGACCTGCATGCAGACAATACATTCATACACATAAAAAAAATTATTAAAAGTAACATGTGTAAAGTATAATGGATATATAAAACAATTTTATTATGTATGGGTAACTCTATTTATATATGTCTGTTTCACTTGAGGCTGTAATAAGTTATATAGTACCTGGTAGGTGGAACACAATTTCTTGTATATGCCATAATTACATTATAGAGTTCTTAAAAGTGAACAGTACTTCATACATACACTCTTTAAGGTTCTAATAAGTAAATTTGGCCATGACACTTTGTAAAGGTTGTACTAAGCAGAGGCACATGCATTGTAATTATACACAGACAGATCTTAATATGCTGCTTAACAATGTCATACACATACACACATTTATTCACACATTCCTTTAAGAGATTTTTATCCTAGCAGTTGTACTGAACTGTCACATGCCCATTGGAAAAAATACCTTTAGAAATATTGTTTAAAACATGCAGCTCTGATTAATTGTACTGTGAAGGCTGAGATGATGTCTTGTACCTTTGGTTCTAAAACTATGAACGAACTTACTGAAATACTTTAACAAGTGATGGAAAACAGAATTATATATACAATAATTAAAGAACTGACAATACCAAAGGTATTTAGGCTGTTTCATTGAAGGGAAGAGATTGCAGGGGAAGCCATGTGCCACTGTCCAAGTACCAGAGTATGAATGAATCCAGGGATTAAAAAAAATTTTTTTTTAATTTAATTTTATTTATTTCTGTATGTGTATGAATGTACTGTCTGCATGCAGGTTTGTACACCCGTGTCGTGCAATGCCACGGAGGTCAGAAGAGGGTGTCAGATTCCCCTGGAACTGGAGTTCTCCTGGAATTGGAGTTTCAGACGGTTTTCGGCCGCCATGTGGGTGCTGGCGATCGAACCCGGGTCCTCTGTAAGAGCAGTCGGCGCTCCCAACCGCTAGGCCATCTCTCTAGCCCCAGGGATTTTTAAAAAGGTCTCTGGTCAGAAGGACCATGGGACAGCATAGGAGAAAAAGAAAAGAAAAAGAAAATCTGTTAGTGAACCTGTAAGGATTTAAATCAGGTCTCCAGACGTCTAGAAACAAGAAAAAAATCTGTAAAAGAAATTTGTTTTAGTTGTAATACCTGTGGGAAAAATAATTTGGACAGATAAGAAATAAAATCTTCAGATACGCAGTGTAGAAACCTAGGAACCGGGGTTCAAATCAGGCCTTTGGAAAAAAATTTAAGAGGCACGCCAAAAGTAAACTTAATTTAATTTTTGATTTTGTGCACAGCATATTACCTGCTGATTTAATGAGAATAAATTTAGTTAGTGGAAAGAGGCTTGTATCCAGAAGCAGACACAAAATGGATTTCTGAAAATGAGATTTATAAAGAAAAAACAATGAAATGGAAAATGCCAAAATCTGAAATAATCCCTTAAAATTAGGCAAAAGTCTTATAAACAAAATATAAAAAACCCCAAACAAAACACTGTTTGTTAAAACACCAAATGTTGTAAAAATCTCAAACAAAAGCCTGTAAAAATTAATTATCCATACAAAAGTAAAAAATGAAAATTGATTGTATTTTGAAATGGATGAAAAACCAATAAAATCAAAACTTGGTTACTCTAAAACCCAAAAACCAAAATTGTGAAAGGATCAGAATATGCCATTAAATAAATTGCAAGAGAATTAGAATATAGAATATGGCATTAGTTATTATAAAGTCTGATGTAAATTTAGGCTTTCTGCCATGCACTGTAGCAGACAGTATGGTTTAGCACCAACATGGAAACGGGGGCATGTGCAGACAAAGCCTCAAGATGGTGGCTGAGGAGTTGGCGTGGATTAGCACGGTTGCCATGGCAATGAGGCTAGCGGGCACAGTCTGTCACTCCTTTTTCTGTTTGAATGCGCCCGCAGGAAAAGCAGTAAGCAGTGGCTTGGGGCATGGCATGGCGGTGCCTGGCGGTGAGGAGAGCCACGTGACGGGGGGGGGGTGGACAGTAAAAGAAGAAAAAAGACTGCAGAGAGGAGAGGAAGAGAGGGAGAGGGAGAGAGAGAAAAAAAGGTAAGTGAAGTCTTTTTAGTCTCAAAAGCACCACCCGAGGACCAAGGCGCGTCTGCCTCAGTGTCAAGTGGTGCTGGTCAGAGACCCCAGGTCTGCACAACCAGCGTGGGGGTCTCTGAGATGGGGCCTGCAAGCCTGTGAGATCAGCGTCCCAAAATCACAGTGGAGACCAGAGTACAGGTCCGGATTCTGTCCCCAGTGTCCCAGTGGACAGCAATCTGGACGGAAAATTGGGGGAAACCTGATCACACCGGCACTCAGGGGTCCAAAACGGAACAGAAGATAACGGGAGACTAAAAAAAAAATGAAGAGAATTGGAGGGAAGACAGAGGTGGAAGGCAGTAGGTTAGAATTCAGATAGGAAATGTTGAGGCAGAGGGGGCAGCTAGAGGGGGCAGAACACTCACAGGGGTACACAGAAGGTAGGGGTGGGAGATAGAATCTCCCCTCACTCAGGTGCCTAGTCGGCTGGCCACCCACAAGGCAACTTAAGAGGTCTTACCATGGGCTGGAGAGATGGCCTAGCGGTTAAGAGCGCCAACTGCTCTTACAGAGGACCTGGGTTCGATCCCCAGCACCCACATGGCGGCCGAGAACCGTCTGAAACTCCAATTCCAGGAAAACTCCAATTCCAGGGGAATGCGACACCCTCTTCCGACCTCCGAGGCATTGCACGACACGGGTGCACACACTTGCATGCAGACAGTACATTCATACACATACAGAAAAAAAAAAAAGAGGTCTTACCATGAGGGCCACATGTATAAACCCTGTGCTCAGTCCACTTCATGTGTGGTGAGTGCCCAATGAGGTTAAACAACCCCAGCAGAATTGGGGATTAGGGCCCAATCAGATTCCGTAGCCTGAGAGCCATGGAACATGCACTCTTAACTCTCAGGCACAGTCACAGGGAATAGAGTAGGGTAGTGTAAAGAGACAGTACCTCATCCTGAAATGTGGAAGCAGTCGTCCGGAGAAATACGTGGCTGGCAGGTCCAGGGGTCGCAAAAAATTTGTTGGGAGGTCCTTTTTGGGATGAGAACTGGAGAGTGCTCTGCCAGATCAAAATGCCAGTGAGCACTCCACCTGATCAAAATGTCTCAAGCCCGGACCGAGTCCACGGCACCATAATGTTAGGTTATAAAAAAAGCATGAAGCCCAATAAAAGGCACGTGAGGCTTAGGTCACTCCAGGAACATGCTTTACTTCCATGTGGGTCTGCCAGCGTGAGCTGCCTGCAGACACATGGTGGAACTGGACAGCATGGCAGGGGTCAGGGGCAGGATAGAGGGGGGCAGAGAGGCAGAGAGAGAGAGACAGAAAGAGCTATGGTGGCTGGGGTCCACCCATTTATACCCATGGGGCGGGGCCTCAGGTACAGGGGAAGGCGTCAGAAGATTGACAGCTTCTGGAGGAAGTGGGCACCTGTGTGCCCCTTGGGATTCTGGGAAGCCGGGACCTAACACTTAGTCCAAGGCTTTTTTTCCCTCCCATTTTGCTCTTGACCTCACTGAGGAAGTACAGGGCTTTTGGACCAGGTACTCTACATGGGATGGCCAGTTTTAATTGAGTACAAAGATGATGAAATAATTCTTGGTTCATGTACATTCTAGTTCCTCTAGATGACAAACGGCACTTACTGACACTAGCAATCACACTCAGATGTGCCCTATCCATCTTAAGCCTGGAACAGCCAAACAAGAAGGGCCATTTTAGCAACTGTGACACAGTCACTGGCACTAAAGATTAGATTCCAATCCTGTGCTAAACAAGCTTTGAACTGAAGAGATGTCACTAAATTACAAAAATGAAAATGCATTTTAAGAGCATTGAGGGGAATGTAGTCCTTAATGTATTCTGTGTTAAACATTATAAATGGAACTGGCAAGTAAGCAAGTTAAATAAATCCGTGGATAGTGTTTTCAGATAAGATGTACTCAACTTCATGCATTTTGCTAACAGTATTTCCCCAAACATGAGCAGCTCTATAGTTCATGTAGAATTACTATTGTGTTTAGGGGGGCATAGTACTAACTGAACATTCAGACATTTGTCAATGTTAGTACTAACTGAACATTCAGACATTTGTCAATGTTAGTACTAACTGAACATTCAGACATTTGGCAAATTCCTGAAAATAGCAAACGGAAGTCCTTTGTCAAAAATCACTGGACCTTACAAAAACATCCCAACTCTGCAGTTTCTGGACAGAGATTACGATCCTCTTAAATGAGTTTTGGGGGTATATTTCTTTAATACTAAGAATATCTTCTTATTAATTTCCAACAGAAGGATTTGGTCAATATGTTGATGAGAAAAACTTAAGGGTGGAAATATACCCACAAACAATTTGATCTGGCAAAATAAATCATAGACTGATGTCAGGTGGATAAAAATGAAAGAAAAAAAGGCTGCAAAAACCAAAACCCAAAATAATATTGGGGAGGAGGGTTAAATTAAGGCATAAAAAAATTCCATATGGCTTTGGCATCTTAAAATATTTGTACACTATTTTGTTGTTAATTTTAAAAGACTCGGAAGCATCTGAAACACATGTAAATTATTTGAAATCCCTGCATGGCAAATTTGGGGTTTGCCAGCAGCAGTCAGGTGTGCTGGAAGGAAAGCGAGAAGGCCTCTCCCCTGGAAAGGGGGGGGGAGGGAAGGGGCTCCCAACTCTCTGATACTGGATGGCACCCCAGATGGCTCTCCTGCAGTCACAAACAAGGTGCTGTTATCTGGAAGGGAAGGGACTGTAGAATTCCCATTGGTTGGAGAACACCCCAGCTTTAGTTTTTTCAGGTACTCTACATGGACAGGTTTGTGGCACTGGAGAACTTTGATTGCGTCTTCTACTTTGAACCACTCTCTCTTCCTTCCTATATTAACAGAATCTTCCACATCTTGTAATATTTTAGTGACTGTAAGAACATAAACATATGTTCTGTGCTTTCAAACTTGATTCTCAAATATGCCCAGGAGTCTGCCTAATTTTCCTCTGACTCCCAGCCTCCTCATACACCTCCCTCACAGCATACATTTCCCTCACAGCAGCACCACGGGCTCCTCCTCTGGCTCCACTCCCCCTCCAGGGACAATCCACTGGTCTGGGTACCGACTGCTACTCACCAGCAGCACATGTCCTCCTGCTCATTGTGGATGCACAGGCATGCCTCCCGCTTCTTGAAGCCTGAAGCCCTTGTTGTCATACAACGATGTCTGGTGGGACTTGAACTTCATCATAGAGCCAGGCTCCAGCCGCCTCCACCACTGTCCCCTGTGGGCAGGTGCGACAAGGGGAGGGACCCGGGTCACTGCAGCTGGGGTGGAAGTGCCGCCTGTGCTAGGGTGCCTGCCACTCTCCATGGAGCCTGCAGCAGCCTGCCACTGCTCCCTGCCGCCAGCCCCTGCTGCCTAGAGGGAAGAGCGAGGCTGAAGGCTTGTGCCATGTTGGAGGTGGCAGCACAAATGAGGCCGTGGCCAGGGACAATTTTGGTGGGGGCAGGGAGGGGAAGAAAAGGCTTATTTGGCTCACATCTCCCGGATCATAGTTCATAGCTGAGGGAGCCCAAGGTAGGAACTCAGGGCAGAAACCTGGAGGCAGGAGCTGAAACACAGGCCATGGAAGCTTACTGGCTTGCTCCCCTGGCCCGTGCCCAGCCTGCCATCTTATACACTCCACAGACATGGCCACTGGCCAGTCCAACTGAGCCAATTCCCCAACTGAAGCTCCTTCAACCCAGGTGTGCCAACATGACACTAAAACTACCCAGCACAAATGACCTCTTGTCAACTTGACATACAAAACATGTCACTATTAAACCACCCCCTTTCCATTTCTTGTCCCCAAAATGTTAACATTAATATCAGAACATAACACAGTACAACCTTAAAAGCCCCACCGTCCTTAAAAAATCCAAACAATTTTTTTATAAGTTCATAGTCTCTCCAAAAATCTCTTAACTATGGTCTCCTGTAAAGTCCAAAACAAGTACTGTCTTATTTCAAAGGGAAGAATCGGGCACACCTAAGCAAAACCCAAGTCCAGCAAAGTAGCTCAAGGCTGGACATCTGAGATCCACTCATGATCTGGGCTCTAAAAGTCAGCAGCTCCACTTCTCTGACTACCATCCACTGCATACACAGTTCATCTCGCAGGTTCAGGCCAGCACCATTCCACACCTGCTGCTGCTCTTTGTGGCATCTCCAAAAAGCTGGGGGTCTCCACTGAAACTGAGGCTGCACCTTCACCAGTAAGGCACCACCTTCTGACCTCTCCTGGTGCAATACCTTTTCTTCATGACCCCTGCAATCCTGGGGTCTTCACTGCAACTGAGGTGTACTTCCACCAATGGCCTTTCCTGGCCTCTCATGGTGCCAACCCTTAGCTGCTCTTTGTGACCCTTTTACATTTCAATATCAGAACAATATAGGAGATGCTTACAAATGACCAAGTCCTGCTTCTGGCCTGAGATGGAGGCTCAAGCCCCTGCTGGACCACAGCTTCTGTGTGCTGACCCTGAGGAAATTCTTCCCAGAAGATTTCACCAGTGATGCTACTTACAGCTGATTTTTCAGCCCAGCTAACCAGCATCAATTGTCCCAGTAAAACAAAGCTTTCATTTCATGTTCTTGGTCTCCAGCAGATTCTTCAGCCCCAGGTGACCAGAACCCACAGATTCTCAATTCAAAAACATCATACAAACATTCCTGATGGTCTCTGCTTCCCTCTGAAGCTTCACAAGCCAGGCCTACAGCCCTGCTTTGAGGATTTGGGCAAAAGGCCTCACATGCCTGCCTTATCTAAGAGCACATCTTGGTTTCCCGAACCAAGTGGAGCCGATGACATGTTAACAGGTGATGCTGTGAATTTCCGGTGCACCTCCTCACCCCCATTCTCTTCCCAGAAGCCTGCCAAATGCTGGTATATAAGACCCCCAACTCCTGCTAATAAATGAGTTATCTCTCTTGGAATTTGCTCCTGGGTCCTCCTTTCTTTGATCTGTCTTGGACTCATCCTGAATGTTCCTCTCCCCCTCCCTGCTTCTGCTTACGTCATGCTGCACTGGCTGAACATGTGCTGAGAAACTGAAGGTTCACTGGAGGAACTCAGAGGAAGAAACAAGGTGGCACCTGTTTCTTCCTTGGAGAAGACTGCTGCTAGTACATGATGAGTCAGTCTGATAGAGACTGCTGCTAGTACATCGACAAGTCAGGTCTGATAGAGACTGCTGCTAGTACATCGACAAGTCAGGTCTGATAGAGACTGCTGCTAGTAGTACATTGTTGAGTCTGATAGAGAGTGCTGCTAGTACATTGGCGAGTTGGGTCTGATAGAGACTAGCATCAACAACCAAAAAAGCTCTCAGAGGAACTCCATCAATGCAACCAGGGCACCTCTCTACTCCGGTCCTTCTGACAGTCCCCCATCTTCAACTGCCTGGCACCATTCATGGGTCCAGTGGTAATTATTTGCCTATTTTTTCTCCTAGAACCCTGTTTCCTCTGTTTCCTGCAGGAATACGTTAGTAAGGTCTTCAGAGAGGCTAACCAAATGCTCCTAAACCCCTACACTTCCATATCCATGGATTCGCCTACCCTTCTCAGCAGGGTGTAGCCAGATCTGAATTGGTGACCATATACCCAAAGAGGTCAGGATGTTAGGTTGGACAGCTCCCTGGCTTATCCCCGTTCAGGCTAGACAGCTCCCAGTCTTTCTCTGGGAACAGGTGGTGGAGCCCTAGCCTGCATGTTATCAGCCTGGCCCCACTCACTCCCAAGTCCCTGGTGGATCCAATGTCCGAGTTCTGGGAGAATGATGCAGCCTGTCCCCCAGATGTCACCTGCCACTCTGAAGCCCAACCACTACCCCACACCCTTATATGAGATCAAACCAACTCTTGATCAACTCCTGGCCAACACATCCTTTACCCTCCTGATTGGACCATGACCCTGGCTGATTTGTTATTACCTTCCCTGCTCAGGCCTATAAAAGGCCTCCATCTTGGGTCCTGGCTGTGACTTCCCTGGCCCCTTACCCTAGGACTGGTGAACCCACTTGGGAGCTGCTTCTCCCAATAAACCCATTTTTATTTTCCTAATCTGGTCTAATCTGGCCTCCTTGCATCAGGAAAAACCTCCCAGATAACTCTTTTAAGATCTTGTTTCCTGGGTTACCTCCGGGGGTGGGGGTGGGGGTGTCCTCATTTTAGGAATCTTCTATAGGACTGGTAGAATTTGGTCTGGATTTATTATTATTTTTTCCATGTTATTGTTCTTTGTGCATTTTGCTTGTGGGTTTTTTTTTATTGTTATTTTTATTCTGTTGCAAAGTTCAAGTGTTTCTTTGTCTTGAAAGCTGACTTTGGTTTGGTTGTTTTCTTC
Organism: Rhizomys pruinosus; assembly: GCA_009823505.1. Taxonomy (NCBI): domain Eukaryota; kingdom Metazoa; phylum Chordata; class Mammalia; order Rodentia; family Spalacidae; genus Rhizomys; species Rhizomys pruinosus. The sequence continues at coordinate 3,020,240 of VZQC01015004.1, forward strand.
TGGTGTCATCTTTAACCTCTTGTTAGTTATGGAGGGCTGGCTGCTGGTCTAGGTTCATGTTTTTACTTTTGATTTTGTAAGGATCAGCTAGGTCTCTCACTTTCTGGTCTGGGGCTTGTCCAGAGATCTGGGGAGGTAACAATCAGGTCTGCTTGTACTTCCTGTCATGTGGTGGGTGAGTCGGTTCTGTTGTAAGATGCAGGGGCTGGACCCCTCTCCAGGGTGCTTTGTCGGGTGGTGTGTGATTTCCACCTGGTCCAGTTTACTATTCTGGCCTGCCTATGCCAGATCGCTCTGCTGGTTCTGTTGAGAGCTGGTGCTGGCACCGCTGGGTGTCAAATGTACTGTGAGCTGAGCTAGATCCATGTGGAGCCGGATGCTGTCCACACCCGGCTGACCTGCTTGCCCGGCTGGGCTGGGGGGACCCCTGCCATGGTTGCTTGCATGCTACGTGTGCTGGTGTCTGGGCTGCCTGCCTACATGCCCTGCCTGTGTGAGGGGGCTGCTGCTGCTGCCTCTGCTCCCACACCATGTGCACCATTGTCTGAGGCCGGCAGGGGGGACCAGCGCCCAGACTTTTTTTTTTCTGAGTGCACAAACACCTTGGCGGCCATTATTGCACTTACATCTTCTTTGCAGAATTGGAGCATGTGAGGTCCATAGAGCTTTGGAGAACATTTCTGTCCTGCAACTTGCATAGTGCTCTTCAACACTGTGAAGGTCAGCTCTCTGTTTGCAGTGCACAGTCTCAGCATAATTTTCCTTTCTCACATTCACATCCCATAATTTCTTCAGCAGTAAGTTTTTATTATTCACTTTTGTGTGCCTCCAAAGTCATAGGCAAAATGGCCTCTTTTTGGGGGGCTTTTAGAGCCTCCCCTTCCAACAGTTCCTAGCAGCAGTCCATGACTGGTACTGAAGCCTTTATCTACTATTAAGTCTTACTTAACCATAAAACTCTCAGAGATTCCATAGTTATACCTGGCCATGGTATCCCTCCTTACTGACTTTATTTTTTATTTTTGTTTCTTCAGGTTTATTGTATATGTCTCCAACCAGTCTCACATCTGTAAAACACTCAGACATTAATATTAGGTATTAGATTAAACATAAATCTGGTCCAACATAGCATGGGAAGATTGCATCTATTTGTGCCAATTGTTGTCTCAAAAGTTCCATGTTGGTTACAATGGCATGAATGAGAGGCATTCATTTAGTTAGCTCTTCAGCACCTATAGTCCTCTTCTCAAACCCATCTGGTATCCTGGGGTTTTAACCCACAACCTCCCTGTACTCCTTCAGTTCAATAGACTTACTTCCTGTCTCAGGTTGCCTAGTCCTGCACAGGGCCAATGAAGGATGTTTCTCCTTTTACCTCTGCTGTATTTGCTGATTAGCTGGGTCAGGAAGGCTCTGGGCTTGACTTTTGGCTGTAGTCAATACACATTATTTCTTTTTTCTGACACCATCTGGCTGCTGGGTGAGGCCCCAGCCAGGCAAACTGCTTCACACTCCCAGCAAAATTCTCCTCAGCAAAGAAAGTTACTCTGTTGAACTTGGGTGTTAATTACCCCCCTCCCACATTTTTTCTTCTCTGTTGTGAGCTGTTCCTCAGGCTTTAAAGCCTTACAGAGGCTCTTCAGCTTAGAATTTGGCTTTCTATCAATTTTCTCTTTAGGAACTCTGGCTTTACACAGATCCTGCCACATTTACTCTCTACTAACCCAAGTAGATTTCCTTTTTTTGGTTTACTCTTCTACAGACATATTTGAAATGCTGGTCTAAGTTTCCTAGATTCCACAAAGCTTCCTTATTTCACATAGACTCTGTCCTGTCTAGGGGCTCAGCACAGCCATTAAAAGTTTCATACTACTCTAGAGGTCCTTGTTCAATCAGGCTTTTTTCTTTTTTTCTTTTTTTTTTTTCTATTTTTTGGTATTTTTGAGACAGGGTCTCCCTGCAGCCCCAGATGGCCTGGAATTCACTCTATAGACCAGGCTGGCCTTGAACTCACAAAGATCCACCTGCCTCTGCCTCCTGAGCTCTAGGATTAAAGGCATGTGCCACCACGCCCAGCTTTTTTTTTTTTTTTTAATGTGTATGAGTGTACTGTCAGAATGTAGGTTAGTACACCCATGTCATGCAATGCTGTGGAGGTCAGAAGAGGGCATCGGATTCCCCTGGAACTGAAGTTAAAGATGGTTCTTAGCCACCATGTGGGTGCTGGGAATCAAACCTGGGTCCTCTGGATCAAATCAAATCAAATGGTCTCTGCTTCCCTCTGAAGCTTCACAAGCCAGGCCAAGTCAGGCTTTTTTCTTAAATCACTGGTAAACACACCACTATCTGGCACAGTATACTGTTGCTTTCTTCATATCTTAGTAGTATTGGTCTGTCTTTTATCACTTTTCACCCCCTTGTATGTAGCGGAATTTCTTTGGGGATGACCATGTGTACCTGATGGCTGTTATCAGCCAATCCATTAAGGACTTACTCTCCTTATGCTTTCTCAGGAGATATAGCTTATGTCTCAAGGCTGTCCTGCTTCTTCAGCACTTAAAATAATGCCACTCACTGGCAGATCCCACAGCCTCACAAGCCAGGTGGCGAGGGGCTCCCTCACTGCCTGCTTGAAAGTTTTTCCCAATTTCAACAATTCCAATGCTGAGTGTTCCCTGACAGCCTTAGCTTCCTGCTCTGGGCCATCCCTGTAGCCATTATTAGCATGTTGAGACATGGGTTTTTCCTTTCTTTGTATCAAAGGTCGAACCTGAGGAGCATCTGTTGCTTCTTCTACTTCATTCTCCTTTTTAACATTATGTGTATTTTTCCTTGGGTCTCCTAGCTGAAAGAGGAGGCTGACACTTCTACCTTCTTTTCCCCTTTATGCAATTACTGGTAAGGTTGGAGGCCAACCTCTTACTTTTCCCCGCTCTAACTTTTTCTCCTAAATCTTTGATTTCTCTTTGGGCTGTCTGTGCTGCTTGAGATACTTCTTTAATAACATTCAGTAGGATCCAGGCCATCTCAGCCATGGCTCATTGCACACCTTTTTTTTTTTTTTTTAATCTTCCATTTTCAGGGCTTGTAAAGTCTGCTCCAAGTCCTCTGTGGTTTCCAAAACATCTCCAAATTCATGTGGCGGCCCCTACTGGTTAAATAAACATTCTACTCCATACTGTTTAGAATCTGTTGGCCAGCCAGGAATCTGTCTTATTGATCCTATTTAGCTGTCCTGCTTCACTCTAGTTTTGTGTCTTAATACTACAATCTAGGAAGCCACAGCCACAACACTAAGCTGGCTGCTATTGAATGCTGGGCCAACAGTACACCATGTTCTCATGCCCTGTGTATTTTCCTCCAGTTTTCCCCATAAAATGTATTCTGCAATTATGTTCTGGTATGAACTTGCTTTGCTTTATATACTGCACCAACTACACCAAACCATCCCAGAGGAATTTTTCTTTGTGGGACGGGAAGCCCCTAATGCCTAGCAACCATGTGCATGGTGCCCTGCAAACCCCTCCCACCCCCCAAGCCCTGGTTTTCAGGTTTCCCCCAGTAATTAAGGCAATGCAAGTACAGAGTTTTCCAATCTCAGACTAGACCAGAATTTACTGAGTGTGGCTACAAAGTAACATATGGGAAGTGAACGTGTTCTCCTAGTGCTGCTGGGGCTGGATCCCCAGATCAACATGGCCACTATTAAGTTCCGGAGGGAAAACCCAGTGCCCTCTGCCATGCTAGTATGTGGTGAGAGAGAGTCCAGCTTCATGTGGTGGGCCTTTTATAGGTCTCTGCCCCCTCAAAGTCCCAGAATTCCATAGTTCTGTGCACTTTCTATGAGAATGGCAGCATGGTGGAAATACTTGCTGCTCTGCAAGCTTAGCTACTCCTGCTCAGTTGCTCTCATTTCAAAGGCAAAGTAGTTCATCCCACACCAGGAAAGGTGTTTTTCTCTATTTTTTTTGTGTGTGTGTGTTTTTTTCTCTAACAGGAAGTACAATGGTATAGAGCTCCTCACCCAATACTTCTTTAATTCTATTTCAGCCCATCATAATAAGGTAGACAATATTGTCCAGTTCAGATAGTGGGAGTATGGAGCTGTTCTAAGATTTCCAAGCCCTGCGCTATTAGGTCAATGGTGGTGGGGTGAGTATTGAAGTTTAGCAACTATATTGGCATTGTGGACATATATCACCCTTACTGGGTGTTTGGCAGGGCCAATTGGATTCTGTTTACTGTCTGTAGGGCTAAGGTGTAATTGTTGACTTGGAGGGGCAGCGGGGCTAAGCAGTTGAAACAGTGGTATTAAATCACCAGGGACCTCTCCCAAGAAGCACTGTAAGCCAGCCACTGAGAGAGGTATTGGCAATGAGACTGAAGGCCTGAGATGATTAAGGTAAATCTCTGTACCCCCAAAATAGAAGGGATGGACTGTTTGTATTTTGTCTGAGGCCACTGCAAGGCCATGGGATTGAAGTCCTTTTACTAGAATTGCTAAGTTACTAAGAAGTAGCCAACACTAAGGTAAAAGGCCGAATTAGTCCGAATTAAACTAAGGCAGGCTTTTAATCGGGGAATTGCTCTCCTGAGTGGATCTAACAGCCCTTTTGGAGTGAATGACCATCAAAAAAACCCCTCGAATCTGGGAGGCAGGAAGGGCCTTTTATAGGTTAGGGGAAGGAGATGGTGATGTGTTGGAATCGACCAATCAGGTCAGGTCAGAGACTGGAAGATGGGCCTCAGTTCTGGTGTTCTTGTGGGAATTTGTAGCTCTGGTGATCCTTGTGGCAAATGCAAGCTCCAGACTGGGAATGCAGGCCTGGAGGGGGTGGGGGCTGGGAGCTGGTCCAGACATGCAGGGCTGATTGGGGCTCGGTGGGGGGTGGGGTGAACGGGGGTGGGGGTGAAAGGGTGGGTGGGGGAGCTGGTCCAGATGTGAGGGCCATTCAGAGCTCAAAGAGGGTGCTGGTCTGGATCTATGAGCTGACTGGGGCTTGGCTGGGGGGGGTGTCCAGATTTGAGGGCCAATAGGGCTCCTGTGAGGAGGCTGGTCCAGACTTGTGGGGCTCGGCAGTGTCCACTCAATGCTAGGCGCTGCACTGGAGGAAGTATCTAGTCCGACCTAACATCCCAGACTCTTAGGGTATATAGGGTGATGACTCTGCTCTGACTATTTCCTGCTGAGCTGGGACATTGAAGGGAATGGGAGTCTGGAGTAGGTGGGACTGTGGGCACAGGAGTGTAGGGATGTAATAACCATTATGGAGACCTCCTGGATGTGTTTCTGGTTGAGTGAAAATTGAGACAACAGGACAAAGGGACCTGGCCAGGGTGTCATGGCATCTGGCACCTGTGGCAGTAGCAGCAGAGGAGAACCATGGCCCAGAGAAAAAGGAGGTGGGAATGAAGGTGCAGAGGGTGAAGGCTGCCATGCCCGGCCATTCAGACCTGTCCTTGAGGGTCTCTGAAAAACCTGAGAGTGGTGGGTCCCAGCTGTTTTACGGACCATCCATCCCGGGTTGCGGCTTTCTTGAGTCTGGACAAACGGCACCAGTGTGGCTGACCTAATAGTTTGGCTGCTGATAGCATAGTAAGGATGACCATGTAGGGTCCAGCCCACCTGGGCTCAAGAGACTTAGGAGATAAAGTTTTAAGGAGGACGCTGTCCCCTTGTGTGAGAGAGGGCAGGTCAGTGGTTGTGGACTCCACTGAGGTAGGACCAGGGGGGCACTTGTCCACATGGGAGCAGAGGAGTGTGCATAAGAGAGAGGTAGGTTAGGTAATCTGCCAACAGTGGGGCTGAAGCTAGTAGGTTATGGTTAATAAGAATAGGCCATCCATAAAGTAATTTGAAAGGGCTGAGGCTAGAGATTGGTGGGGGGGGGGGCATGGAGGCGGGTCAGAGCAATGTGTAGGAGGGAGGGCCAGGACAACTGGAGATCGAACAGAGAGTTTCTTGAATTGCTGTTTGATAAGGTCATTGGCCTTCTCTACCTTTCCTGAAGACTGTGGCCAGTATGGGATGTGTAATTTCCAGGAGATGTTTAGGGCTTCTGACACTAGCTCAGTGACTCTAGAGATGAAGGCTGGGCCGTTGTCTGTCTGGATAGTGCATGGGACCCCAAAACGTGGGATGATGTGCTCTAGGAGTGTTTGTGCCACCACATTCGCAATTTCTCTGGAAGTAGGAAATGCCTTGATCCACCCTGTGAATGTATCAACTAGAGTTAGGAGGTAACATAGTTTTTTGTGGGCTGGCATATGGGTAAAGTTGATCTGCCAGTCTTCTCCCGGTTGGTGCCCATGGAGCTGATGCTTTGTGGGCTGGCCTTGGCACCCATCTGGCATGAGGTATGAACCTGTAAGATATGAGCTTGAAGATTGACAGTGTCCAAGAGTGGCTCCAGGTTTTGTAATAAAGCCTTGGGGCCAATGTGTAAGCTTTGGTGGATATCAGAGATGATGGAAGATGCTTGATTCTGAGGGAGAACAAGGTGGTTACTTAAATAAACCCATCCATCCTCTGCCTGTGTGGCCCCCTTCCTCAGGAACTCATCCCTTTCTTTAAGTTGGTAGACAGGTTTGTAAGAGGGGGTGAGGGAAAGACTATTCCCTGTGAGTCTGATGGGACCAGAGCTAGCTCCCAGGCCAGTGTCAGCCCCGGCATTACCCCAAAGCCACTGGATCCGTGGAGGTCTAGTGTCCCCGGCAGTGGATTATGGCGCCCTCTGCTGGGAGCTGGAGTGCCTCCAGGCATTTGGCTACACGAGGCCCATTAATGATGGGGTACCTTTAGTGGTGGGAAACCTTTCTTTCCAGAGAACCAAGTGGGTGTGGGCTATAAGGAAAGCATAATTAGGGTCAGTAAATAGGTTGACCCTCTTTCCTTTAGATAGGTGGAGGGCACGGGTGAGGGCAATTAGCTCTGCTTTCTGTGAGGTGGTCCCCATCGGTAGACAGGCTGCCACAACAGTGTTGGTGGAGGTGACCACTGCATAGGCTGCCCGATGAGTGCCTGAGGCATCTACAAGTGAACTCCCATCTACAAAAAGTGTGAAGTGGGAGTTGATCAGAGGCTTTGTGGACAATAAAGACAGGCATATTCCAGGGACTCATGGTTGGGCGGTGTGCTGGATAGCTTTGGTGTCAACTTGACACACCTGGGTTGAGGGAGCCTAGGTTGGGGAATTGGCTCCATTGGATTGGCCTGTGGCCACATCTGTGGTGTATTGTCTTGATTGTTGAGCAGTGACAGTATAAGACGGCAGGCTGGGCTGAGCCAGAGAGCAAGCCAGTAGAGAGCAAGCCAGTGAACAGCAGTCCTCCATGGCCTCCAGGTTCCTGCCCTGAGTTTCTGCCTTGGGCTCCCTAAGTGATGAAATGTGACCCAGGAGATGTAAGCTGAATAAACCCTTTCCTCCCCAAGTTGGTGTCAGAGTGTTTTGTCACAGCAATGGAAAGACAAACTAGGACAGGCGGATATGCCTGAGCCTCAGTTGTTCCTCCACTAGCTGGTATAAGGCTTCTAACTTTGGTTGTGCTAACGGCCACTGCTCTACCCAGATGGGCTTACCCAGCTTCCATCTAATAGGAGGAACCCGGGGAGCAGTGGGCCCTATGACTGGGGATAGATTTTTGCTTGTTTCCCCTTTTCTGAGTGGGGGGGGTCATTCAGGGGTTTCTCAAAAATCATCTTATAATCAGTGGTCAGCACTGCATCCATCTGCCCCAGTAAGTCCTGGCCTAGTAGGTTGGATGGGAGGCCCCGGGCTACCAGTGGTCTAATCTTACCCTGGTCCCCATCTGGACCCACCCATTGCATGAGGGCGGAGGTCTCTTCTGTTCTGGAGTTCCCTCCCACCCCCAAAACTATGGGCCCAGGTGTTAGGGACCAGGTGGCAGGCACCTCCTCTTTTCTTAAAACTGTCCTCTCTGCTCCAGTATCTATCAAACTCTGGAATCTGATGCCCCCAGTGATGACTGACATTTGGGGGCACAGGCCCTCAGTTAAGGGGACCATCCAGTGAGCCTGGGTTCTCACATTTTCATGCCTGGCACCTCATTTTTCTGGACATGTTCCTCTTTGGTGTGACATGGCTGGAAGCTGCCCTGAGGCTAGTTTAAAGGCTTGCCTTCCGGGTCAAACTGATCTGCAGTCCCTTTTCCAATGGAAGCCCTTCTTACACTGGGGACATGGGGTGGCAGAGTCCTGGTCCCCACCCCCAGCCCTGCCCTGGACCTCCTTGAGGGCAGTCCCTTCTGAAATGGCCCTCTTGCCTGCACCTAAAGCAGGCCCCCACCCCCCCTTTTTTGTGGGGCTTCTCCTCCTGCATCGCCAAAGCTCGTGTAATAGCCTCAGTCATTGCCGCTGTCTGGGCCTGTAGGGCAAGGGCCAGGGACTGGTACTGGTGGTGCTGGGTGCCCACATATTATGATGCAGTCACCCAGCTACTCATAGACTAGTCCTTCAAGCCCACACATGCCATGCGGTGGTCATTGTTCATCCCTTCCCATACCAACAGCCTTACAAACTTGTCTCTAAGCTCCCCCGCAGGGAGCTTTTGATGGATGCTTTGTTGCACCCTATCACTGAAATCTGGTAGTGGTTCCCCAGGCTTTTGCCTCACCCTGGTGATTGGTGACTCAGTAGGGCCCTCGTTTAGTTTCCCCGAAGCGTACAATCCGCATTGTTTCACCTGGTCCCTGTAAGGGCCAGGGATGGCTGCTTGCTGGATCCCTGTGTGGTACCTGTCTCCTGTCCCTGAAAGCATCCCTAATGTAATAGGGATGGGAGGGTTGGCTCTCTGATTCTCCTCCACCCTAAGTCTACACTCCTCCTTGAAAAAGGCGGTCCATTTGATGAACATAGGACTAGGGAGAACAGCCTTAGCCACATCAATCCAGTCCTTAGGGATGCAGGGATGGTAGGCAATGTCTTGCGACAGTGTTGTGGCCCAGGGAGAATTGGGGCCATCTTCCACCACTGCCTTGCAGAGCTCTTTGAGGTCCTTGGCCTCCCAATCTAAAGGCCGGTTTCCTCCTGGTGCCAGGTTTACGGGGAATGTTTGTGGCCCCTCCCCCAAGTTGTATATCATTCCCCTCTCCATATGAAGGGGGTATCAATGGGACCCAAAATGGATTGGTTGGGGAGTCTAGCTGGAGTGGACCCTTATGGGGCCAGGGAGTGCTCCCACAGGAGTCAAGGGAAGGATAGAGGGTTTTGGGCCAGTCTGGTGAATCTATCTTAGGGGTCAGATCCAGTTCTTATGGCCCCGCCCCTGGAGGCTCTTTGGCCTTCAGGGCTGGGGCCTCCACCTTGTATTCAGGGGGCGGGGTGGGAAGCACCCCTTCAGAGCTGCCACAATGGGGAGCGTCCCCAAGGGGGGAATCTCCCCCTTTTCCATTTGAGCTTTTCTGATTAGCTTTTTAACCCTATCCCAAGTGTCCCAATCAAAAAGTTTGCCCTCCAGTAACCAAGGGGTGAATTTCAGCAAACAGTCCCAGGCCTGGTGGGCCTGGTTATCAGAGGTCTAAACCTCTACTCTTGAGGAGGATCCTAAGGGATTCTAAAAAGGGATCAATTTTTGAATTGGACTTCCCCATATCTTAAGGGGGTTGATTGGCCCGTCAGCGAACTTTCAAAGGTAACCAGGTGGAAACACCAGTCTGCGGGTGTCACCTGAAGAGGGACGGGGGTGGGGGGGAGAGGCTCAAGCCAGCCGGCCTCCTTGGTGGATGGGGCTGAGCAGGGTGGGAGCTCGTCGAAGAAAGGACTCACTTTATTGCATCAGGCAGCAGCTTATATTTGCTTGGCAGGAAAGGTGGAGAAAAGAAGGCAGGAGAGGAAATATGTAGAGTGGGGGGATAGCTTTGGGCCAATAGTAATTCAGATCGGGCTATGCTGAGTCACTCCTATGCGGAAGTGACCGACCAGAGACAGGTCGCTAAACTCTAGTCAGGCTCAGGGGATTACAGTAGGCCGCATTCTTGGAGGGCCCACAGGGCCCAACAGATGTGGTCTGCTGTCTTTGGAAGCTGTAGGTCACACATGGCCTTGACTCGATCTGACCTGAGAGTCTTGGAGCCTGGACTCAGCTGGAGACCCCAGATGATGACCGAGGAGGAACATAGCTGGGCTTTAGATGGAGAGACATGGTATCCCAAGGGGCCAAGGAGGTTTAGAAGTTGAGGGGCAGGCTGCTGAGATTGAATGAGAGAATGGCTGTAGAGTAGAAGGTCATCTACATACTGGAGGAGTACATTAGGACCAGAGTCAAAGGAGGAGAGATCGTGGGCCAAGGCTTGGCTAAAGAAGTGTGGGCTATCCCAGAAGCCAAGGAAGGACTGTCCATGTAAGCTGTTCTGTAGACCTGGTATCTGGGTCCTCCCATGTGAAGGCAAAAAGGAACTATGAGTCAGGATGTAAACGCACAGTAAATAAGGCATCCTTTAGATCCAGGATGGTAAAATGGGAGGCTGTGGGAGGAATATTAAAGAGTAAGGTGTAGGGGTTAGTTACCATGGGGTGTACTGGGATGACAGCTTCATTGATGCAGCGAAGGTCCTGGACCAGACGGTAGGCACTGGAGGGCTTATGAACTGGAAGAATGGGGGTGTTGCAGGGTGAGTTAGTGGGGACAAGGAGCCCCTGGGAAAGGAGGCAGGTAATCGTAGTCTTCAGCTTATGGTGGTGGGTTTCAGAAATAGGAAACTGAGGCCTGGAAGGAAAAGAAGCAAGGTTCTTGAGGTGTATCAGAACCATTACCAGAGTGTAAATGTCTCAGACTTGAGGATTGACAGGATCAGGAACAGCAGGGGTTGGACTATCCAGGGTGGGGACCTGGGAGGATATTTGGAATAAAAGAAGGTGAGAATCTGGAGAGGGTGTGAGGAACAGAGACAAGGTTGCCTGGAAGTGGCTGAAGATGTCATGGCCCAGGAGGGGCACTGGGCAGTTGGACATGACTGAAAAGGAATGGGTGAAAAGATGACCTGCGGGGACATGGGAGAGGTAGAGTCCTTTGAGGGAAAGGGGGTGCTGTCCACTCCTGTGACAGAAATTGGTAAGGGAAATGTAGGGCTTGAGTGTGAGGTCAGTACAGAAAAGGTAGCCCCACTGTCCAACAGGAAGGACATGGCTTTACCCACTACCTGGAGCATTATCCTAGGCTCATCCAGGATCAATGGTGTCTCTGAGTCTGGCTGCCATCAGTCCTCTGCCAGGCAAAGAAATTCAGAGGCTGGAAGGGATTGGCATGCCTGGAGTAGTGGGGCTGGACCTCCATGGTGTGGCACAGAGGATGAGCCTGTACCTGGGCACTCGGACTTCCAGTGGCCAGGTTGCCAGCAGAGAGGGTATGGCTTGGTTGGGTGGCCTGGGGTTTGGGCAGTTTCTAGTCCAGTGACCTTGGCCACACATAAAACAGACTCCTGGTGGAATGGACTTAAGCTAGACTCCTGCGGGATGGGGCTTGACAGAACCCCAGGTGATTTTCTGCAGGAATGCCATCGGCCTCAGGGCAGCTATCAGGGCTTGGGCATGGAGTGTGGACTTTTGCTGTAGTCAAGCCTGTCGGGAAGACTTGGCTGCCTCCTCTCAGCCATTAAACACCTAAAAGCCATTCTCACCAAATCCTACTGGGGACTATCCTTGCCTTTTTTAGTTTAGTTTTTTTTTTTTCCTGATATCTGGAAAAGACTGAGAATTAAAGTGAAAAGCCAATACAGTGGCTGCCACTGGGGAGTTAGGGTCAAGGGGAGTGTACTGGGTCATAGCCTCCTGGAGCCAGTTCAGAAAACCAGCCGTATTTTCATCAGGCTGTTGGGTAACCTCACAAATCTTATTGTAATTAACCATTTTGTTGGAAATGGCTTCCATGCTTTGTAGGAGGCTGGTAACCATGTAGTCCCACATCTGGTGGGTGGCTTGGCCAGGCTGATAATCCCAGCCAGGTTCCTGGGCAGGTTACTGCCTGAACCCCCATAGGGAGCACCTGATCTGTCATGTGGTTGTCATCTGCATGCTGTCTGGTGGCTCCCTGGGTCCATATACGTTTCTCAGGGGTCAGGGTGGTAGATTGGATTATGTAGAGATCATGCCATGTCAGGTCATATGTCTTGGTAAAGTAGCGGAACTATTTAGTGTAAGAAGGATTGGCAGTTAAAGAGCCCATCCACCTCTCCACCTGGGCGAGGTCCTGCAGAGTAAACAGAACATGAACCCTAATAATGCCCTCAGCCCCAGCCACCTCCCAAAGGGGGCATAGTAGGTTAGTGTTGTGGTGTGAACGTGCGTGTGAGGCCACAAGAGAAGAATTAGGGGGAGTGGGCCAGTGGGTGTGTGGAGACCAGGGTGGAGGTTGGGGAGTGGAGGCATAGACGGAGTAGGAGGAGCATGGTACAGAAGGGCTTCAGCTAAACCCTGGAGGAAGTCTGGGGGAGCTATAGAAGGAGGGGCTAGGGGGGCAAGGGGAGGGACAGCAGGGGTGGAAGGAGCATGGGGGGCAGGAGAGGGAAGAAAGGAAGCCCAGTAACTCCAGTGGCTCAGTCAGAGAAGGGGACCCAGGTTCTTCTACTGGCAGAGGAGTGGCCTCAGCCAGCAGGGCACAAGCCGAGGAGCATGAGCACTAGAAGCAGAGATAGGAGAGGGATCACAATCCCCAGAAGGCCTGCACATAGGTCAGTTCCATCCACTTGCCCTTATGTCGGCAAAAGTTCTGTAGATCTTGGAGGATAGTAGGATCAAGTGCCCTCTGGGGGCCACCTGGACTTGTTGCCCAATTCATATTGTGGCCCGGCCTTGGAGCAGAAAGAAGCGAGGCACTTGGGGTAAAGGAACTGGCCAAGGTCCAATTTAGAAAAATTTGCGAGCAGAGTCCAGTGCTGTCTGAGGGTGAGGCTTTACCCAGAGTTGCCCATTTCCAGGCCTGGAGATCATGGGAGTCCTCCAATGAGCCCCAGAGACCTGGCAGTGGGGGAGGTGTGAGGGAGACTTGGGATGGATGTCTCCAATATGGCAAGACCCTTTGCCACAGAACCTGGCTCTGCAATCCTTCCCCCAAAACAGCAGAAACAAAAAAAGAGCTTGCCCTGGTGTTGCAACAGCTTTTCGGCAAGAGCTCTGGACAGCAGGAATGAGGCAACTGGAAATGGACTAACCCCAGGTCAGGAGCCAGGTGTGTCAGATGCCTTGGGAAAGGAGGGGGGTATTCCCGAACCACCTTGGGCCCTGGGCCCCTTGACCGAGGGCTACCAAGATAAGATGTATCCCACACTAAGGAAAAAGGCCGAATCAGTCCAAATTAAACTAAAGCAGGCTTTTAATCCAGGGAATTGCTCTCCTGGGCAGATCCGGCACCAGTTTTGGAGAGAAGGACCATCAGAAAAGCATGCGTCTGGGAGGCAGGAAGGGCCTTTTATAGGTTAGGGGATGGGAGATGGTGATGTGTTGGAATCAGCCAATCAGGTCAGGTCAGAGGCCAGAAGGTGGGCTTCAATTCTGGTGGTCTCATGGGAATTTGTAGCTCTATCCAGTGACTCTTGCAGGCAAATTCAAGGTCCAGACCAGAAAGGAAGGAAAGGTTCTTCCAGTCTAGGCCATCTTGGCCCCTTGTCCTGGCCCTACTGCAGTGCTGTGGGAAGGCTGGGTGGCTGCTGGAGATCTGGGTGGCAGGGCTTGCAGGGCTGGGGGTGGTTGGGGCTGGGGACTGGTCCAGATGCACGGCTGATTGGGGCTTTTGGGGGGGGGCTGGGTGGTCCAGATGTCTGGGTCTCGGCAGCATCCATTCCACACTAGGTGCTGCACTGGAGGAAGTACCCAGCCTGACCTAACAGTTACTACTAAGCACCTCAGAGCTATCCATTAGACTCATAAGATCATCCACATAGCAGTAAATTTCTATATTCCCTAGGAGATCAGCTTGGACAGCATGGATCACCTGGGAGACAGCCACCTTGCATACGGTGGGGCTGTTTGCCATGCCTTGAGGCAGGCATTTCCATTCATATCTAGAACCAGGGGTGATTATTATTAAGCAATGGGACAGAGAAGGAAAATCCTTCAGGTTTAAGGGAATAGTGAAGGGGTCCTTGAAGTCAAGTGTCACTGTTGGAGAAATTCTAGGAGGGATCCAGCCACGTGGTGCCTCACCTCCCACATTCCTTGGCTTCTTGTATTGTTACAGAAATTCCTCCCAGGAGAGCTTTACCCACATGGTGCCTTACCTCCCCCACTTTCCTGCTCCCCATACTATATGTCCGTAAACAAAGACTCTTTAGACTACAGTCTAGGGAAAACCTAGCTTACCTACAAATTCAAGCTTATCTACAAAGTGAACGAGAACACCATTCCACTATTCCTCCATCAGGAGACATCCAGGGCTTGATGCCTTGCCTCCCCTGGCCCTGGGCTTCCAAAATCAGCAAAACAAAGAGACTTCTTAAACCAGAGTCTAGAAAAAAACAACAACAGGTTTACTTTAACTTGTCTACACAAGTTAAAAAAGGGGCAAGTTAAAAAAAGGACACCATACACAATTCTGCACACGTTTATGTCACTTACATATCAAGTGATAGCGCTCCTCTCCCCCTGTTCAATTCTGAGCATGAGGCGGCCTTCCTCTAGGCAGTCCAGATGGTGAGAAAGAGCTCCAGACCACTGACACAGCTTACATACTGTCTCTAGCCCCTCCCCTAAAATGATGTCAGCATCTGTAGGTAGAAGAGGCCACCTGTGGCTGCATGGTGCTAAATTGCCTGCCTATCTGTTTACATCAAAACCTGTCCTTAGGCAGGGCTTTGTTGTATTAGCAAACCATGTAAGAAAGACCCCTGGAATTAATAAGAACTCTTAAAATAGCTTTGTCTGCACCCATAGTCAAGGAACACTTAAGTCTCTTCCCATTAAAGGATATATCTAGCTTGGGATGAATACCATCCTCCAGGGGAATGGTCCAGTCAACACTGGCCATGGGTAAGTTCATTGTTCCAGACCCCCTTGTGGTTGCAAGGGTACGGGTTTCCCTGAGTTAGTTTTAAGGCTTGCTGTCAACATGGATCTGCATTCCATTTCCAGTGGAACCCCTTCCTACAATACAAGCATTGGGACAATGTTGTTTTAAGTGCCTTTGGCTTAGGGCCTGAAGGAACCTCAGGGCATTTCTTAGCCCATAGTCCTTCATGGTGGCACTTAAAGCAGGTTTTTCCTTTACTGAAACCAATGGCCACAGCCACTATGGCCTGTGTGAAGGTGGTTGCTTGGGGCTGTGCTGTATGAGTAGGGGTTCCTATCCTGTGTGGCTGATAACCAGTCCCCTACTTCTGCATTCTGCCATCATACACAGGCAAGCCTACTTTCTTTTGTCACCCTTTCCCATACTACTACATTGAAAAAGTTCATCCTGTGCCATGGGGTCTGCTGTGTTTCTCTTGACTGTGGCAGAGACTTGATCTACAAACTAAGCAAAGGACTCAGTGGGTTGTTTTATTTGGGTGATTGAGATAGCCCATCTTCCTTCCAGTAATTGAGTAAATGGCTTGATTGGAAAAGACAATCAAATTCTTTTTTTTTTTTTTTTTTTGAAAATCAAATTCTTGATCTGTTATTCAGAGCCTGGAGGGAATCATTCTTGGCAGAGGCTGAGCTAGTGATGGCGGCCCTGGTGGATGCAGGCTGCTGTTGAAAATGTAGAGGAGGACACAGGAGTTCTGGGGGACACTGAGCACATAGTCCCCTCTTTTCTTCACTGTCCTCTGCATTCCTACACTTCTCTTTAGGATCATTCCGGATTCTCAGGATGTCTCCTTTTTTTTTTTTTTTTTTTTTTTTTTTTTTTTTTTAATTTTTCATTTATTTATTTTTGTATTGTGTAGAATGTACTGTCTGCATGCAGGTCTGTGCACCCGTGTCGTGCAATGCCGCGGAGGTCAGAAGAGGGTCTCGGATTCCCCTGGAACTGGAGTTCTCCTGGAATTGGAGTTACAGACGGTTCTTAGCCGCCATGTGGGTGCTGGGGATCGAACCCGGGTCCTCTGCAAGAGCGTCGGTGCTCTTAACCGCTAGGCTATCCCTCCAGCCCCAGGATGTCTCCTTTCTTAAAAAGAAGATCTGGATTTTGTCATTCCCATCAAAGCCAAAGAGGACTTTTGTTAATTCCTCCATGTTCTGAGAGTAGGCTGTCAGTTTCTCAGCACACATTCTGCTAGTCTTGTGCATTGGGCTGGTTGTGTGGTGTGCTGAGACTCAAGCAGAGGCAGGGAGGGGGAGGGGAAGATTCGGGGAGTGAGGGGGGAGAGGAAGGGAGGGAGATGGAGGAGAGAGGGGAGAGAGAGGGGAGAGAGAGAAAGAGAAAGAGAGATGTGGACCAAAGAAAGAGATCTGGGAGAGAGTCCAAAAGATGAATTGACTTGTTTATTGGCAGGGCATGGGGGTCTTTTATACTAACATTACTTGGCTTTTTGAGGCTGGAATGGGGGTTGGAGGTACACTGGGGTTTCATAGCATCTGTGAAAAGTGCGAGCTGCCATGGCTCCACTAGGGTAGCAAAACTAAGATATGCTTTTGAGATGGTGCAGAAATGTGACACATTTCTTTATCTGAAGCTTCAGAGCAAAGCTGCAAGGCATGATTTCTCACATTGGCAAGCAGAGGTCAGTGTCACCCCAGCCTCCACCACTGTAATCAGTGTAGTGAGGCCAGACCCCTATGATGCTCTGGTCAAGTGAAGAGTCATCCCTATGGATCCTCCTCCCTTTTTATTACAACAGGGCAGTGCTGTCACATTCTTCTGGGGGATGCTCAGGAAGGACCTGATATTGGACCAGGACACTTTGGGCTGCAACCTCAGCGAGATTATTAATTCTGTTTTTAACAAACCAGAAAACACAAGGTGCAATTGTCAAGAGAACTTCTAGGGTGAAAATGGGTCCTAAAAAGGGGAGCATCCAGGTAGTCAGGGGTTGGAAAACCAGGGGACAGATGCTTGGGAAGAATATCTGACCCTGGAGAAATAAAGCTTAAAATTCTAACTTGTTTAGTACAACCTGTAGATACATTACCTTAATGTATAAACTGTACAAAAGTGGGTTTTCAAATTGATATTGTGCTGTAACATACAGATCCGTGTTGGGTGTTGATGGATTGTAATCAGTAGATGACAATATATACCCAGTAAAACTCTGAATTGTTTTATTTGTATTTTTAAATTACCGTTAATAAATTGTTAGTTGTTCCATTATATTAACAGACCCAGGTTTGGGAGAAAACAGACCTGAATTTGAGAGAAAAAAAGGGTTAGTTTTAATCCTAGAGTTAGCATTTCCTGAATTTAAACAGTAAGTTTATCTAGGCAGTAAAAATCATGACAAGTTAATCTTAAAACCAAAACCATACAGTATTTTTAACTTGGTTTTTAATAACCAGTGGTTACTAAGGATCAGTTTATTGGAGTTAGAGCTCTTTGTCAGACCTAGCTGGCCTGAAAATTTCCATACAAATCTGCCTGTCTCTGCTTCCAGGGTGCTGAAAATTAAAACATGGTGTTACTTTAGGTTGATTTTTAAAAGCAGCTAAAGAGAAACATGATTTAG
Organism: Rhizomys pruinosus; assembly: GCA_009823505.1. Lineage (NCBI taxonomy): Eukaryota > Metazoa > Chordata > Mammalia > Rodentia > Spalacidae > Rhizomys > Rhizomys pruinosus. The sequence continues at coordinate 3,037,832 of VZQC01015004.1, forward strand.
GATGACTTGTTACTTGAGATGCCATGTTCTCAGCTCAGTGATATGTCACAAGCCATGTGGTTTGGAAACTGTGAACAGATCCTTTTCCCAGTAATATTTTTCCTTTTAAATGGATTAAATAGAACCTAAAAGGTGAAAACACATTTGAAGAAATCCAAAATTGCCTACAACTTTTAAAATTAATTAATTGTGCACATTTTTACTTAAAGATGTATCAGAGTACCCATATATTTGATTGAAATTTTATATTTTAATTGAGTAAGCCTCTTGAGATAGAATTTAACTTAGATTCTGCTTATCAAGGATGGAAAATAAGTTTTTTGAATGGCCATATTATTAAGAAAATCATCTCTAGATAAAAATGGATGTACAAAGGACAATGTAATTAAAACTAATTTAGAATAAGTACAATAAGGTCTGAAGTTAGTTATTTTGAACACATTATATCTGTTTTTAGGGAGCCTGTTTGAGAAATAAAACATTTAATTAAATCCTTGGGAGCTTGAAGGGTAGTTGGAGGTAACCTGAAAAAAAGGAATACTTCACATTTTTTTGCCTTTTTGAGAAAGGGTCTCCCTTTATTCCCAGGTGTCTTGGAGCTCACTATGTAGACCAGGCTGGCCTTGAGTTCACAGAGATCCTCTTGCCTCTGCCTCCCAAGTGCTAGGATTAAAGGCATGCACCACCACACCCAGTACTACTTGACATATTTTAACAAGAATTTAAGCAAAAGAATTCTTAGCATTGAGAGACAAGGGAAGGGAATTTTTCATTTTGGAGTAGGACTGGAATGTTGAAGAACAAAAGCAAATCAAATTTTTAGGTTTTTAAAAGAAGATTTACAAAGTAACGAGTTTGGAATTTGAACTGTTAACCTCCTGATCTTGAGTCTGTATTTTTACTCATTTAGCTAAGTTCTTAGTTGCAGTTTGAGGGGGGCAGGAGTGGGTTTGTGTAAAAGGAACTGCGTACCTCCCACCCTGCGTGCCCCAGTTTCAGTTTCATCATGCCCAGTTCTGTGGCTTTTGTTCTTGGTTAGGGTTAACTTTCCTAACCCCTCCCCCACTCCAGACATGGTGGGTCTTGGGAAATTTTATCAGAATCCTCAGGGGATGGGGTCTGCTGTCTGTCCTTGTTGGGGGTCTTTGTTTGGGGCACTTCGATAGGAGGGACCTAAGCACTGCCTAACAGCTACAATAAGCATCAGAAACTGGAGGGAGAGGGGAGTGTGATCTAGAACTATCTGTTGCCAGGCCATCTGTGCCATGTATGTCCATGAGTCTGGGTTATAAAGATCCACAGAGGACATCCATGGTGCTGCTGTAAGAACCTCTGCCCAGAAAGAGGTGGCTTCTCTTTTGGAGATTCTTACTCCTTGGCTTTTAAGCAGTGTTTTTATCTTCCTGACCCACGGATCCCTCAGATGTGGGTATGCATTCCTCATGACAGAAAAGAAGGAAGTGCTTATGTGCCATGGGATCGATCCCAAAGGCTAGAGCCAGTGGGGGATTCCACTTGGCTCACATCACGTGAGCCTTGCCCCAGGTTTAAAAGACTGGCAGCCACGCTAAGCATAAATACTGGTTGTTTGGGTGAGTGGTTTTGTTGGAAAGAAGAGATAATTTAGATAGAGGGTTGTTCCAACACCCAAGTGCTAGGATTAAAGGCATGCGCCACCACATCCACCTCTAATCCGTCTTTTTAGCTTGAGACAGGGTTTCCCCACAGCCCCAGCTGGCCTGGAACTCACTCTGCAGACCAGGCCGGCCCCAAACCCACAGAGATACACCCCGCCACTTCCCCCACACCCGAGTGCCAGGGCCAAAGGCATGCACCACCACGCCTCAAAGACAGTTCTTAGCTGACATGTGGGTGCTGGGAACCAAACCCAGGTCTTCTGCAAGAGCAGTCAGCACTCACAACCACTGAGCCATCTCTCCAGCCCCAATCCCATTATCCCAGAACTTTTTGGAGAAAAAAATTAAAGGGAACAATAGCAACAAAAAGACTTTCTCAAGCCAGGTGTGGTGGCACATGCCTTTAATCTCAGCACTCAGGAGGCAGAGGCAGGTGGATCTATGTGAGTTCAAAGCCAGCCTGGTCTACAGAGCAAGCTCCAAGCTCCAGGCCAGGTAGGGACTAAAGGAAGACCCTGTCTCCAAAAGCCAAAAAAAAAAAAAAAAACTTGCTCAAAGAACTTACACAAACAGTAAACTTCTGCATCAAAAAAGTTTAAAAAAAAGACTCGGGAAAAAGATATAAGACAGAACTTAACATGTATGAAAGAATGCATGAGTATGGGGTTGAGTCATGGATGGGGGATGCGCATAAACTTGATTAAGAAATATTGTACAAAATGCACAAAAGCTCAATAAAAAATCCGGGTGTGGTGGCACACACGCCTTTAATCCTAGCACTTGGGAGGCAGAGGCAGGCAAATCTTTGTGAGTTCAAGGCCAGCCTGGTCTTCAGAGTGAGTTCCAGGACAGCTGAGGCTACAGGGAGACCCTGTCTCGAAAAGACCCCCCAAAAAAGGAAAAAAGAGGGTCTGTCCCCCTTGAAATTTGGAGGGACAAAGGGCGCAGTTGCCCACCAGTCCACCCAGGATAGGGAGAGCTCACCTTCTTCCATTTGGTCCTCCAAAAGTCCTTGTAGCCCCACACAATCAGTCGCCAGTTGTTGCTTCCTCTGTGTTCCACGAGCAGGCCATCAGTTTCTCAGTGCTCGTTTGGCTGGTTGGATGCTGAGACTCAAGAAGAGGCATGGAAGGGAAGGGGTCAGATTCTAAGAGCGGGTGGGGGAGGGGAAATACGAGTGTGCTCAAAGAAAGAGGGAGATTCAGGATAGATTCTGACGAAACAAGTTGTTTATTAGCAGGGCTCAGGGGTCTTTTATACTGTCATTACCAGGCTTTTTGAGGCTGGAATGGGGGGAGTTTGGGTGCACAGGAGATTCAGTGTTTGTGGATGATGCAAGGGTAGTGAAACTAAGATTAAGATGTGCTTTTGAGATAGTATGGAGATGTGACACATTTTTCTGCTGGGAGCTTCAAAGTAAAGCTGCAAAGCATGATTTCACACATTGGTGAGCCAGCTTCACCCCAGCCCTCACCATGGTAATCGGGGTAGTGAGGACAGACTCCCTATGATGTGCTTGCCAAGTGGAGCCTCATCCCTACAGACTCCCTATGACATGTTAGCCAAGTGAAGCCTCATCCCTACAGACTTGCACACACTCTGCCTCCTCGTGCCTCAGAATCACTCCACTACCCTGTCTTTGTCTGGAAACTGGTTCTATCAGTGTTGTAGTGTGCAAAGTGTGTATTTTGTTGAATTCCAGTAAAGCAGGTGTGCTGGATAGCTTTAGTGTCAACTTGACACACCTGGGTTGAGGGAGCCTCAGTTGGGGAATTGGCTCCTTTGGATTGGCCTGTGGCCACATCTGTGGAGTATTGTCTTGATGGTCGAGCAGTGTGGGAGGGCCCAGCCCACAAGAGTGGTGCCACCCTGGGCAGGTTGTTGTGTACTATATAAGAAGGCCGGCTGGGCATAAGCCAGGGAGCAAGCCAGTGGACAGCATTCCTCCATGGCCTGTGCTTCAGCTTCTGCCTCCATGTTCCTGCCCTGAGTTCCTGCCTTGTGCTCCCTGAGTGATGAACTGTGAACCAGGAGATGTAAGCTGAATAAACTCTTTCCTCCCCAAGTTGGTGTCAATCAGAGTGTTTTGTCACAGCAATGGAAGAGAAACTAGGACAGAAATTGGTACCAGAAGAGTGGGGTATTGCTGTGACAGACCTGACCTTGGTGTTTGGGGGAAGGATTGTGGAGTCGTTTGGAACTTTGGGCTGGGAAGATCATTGAATGCCTAAAGGTTGTTGCTGTGGAGCTTGGAGCAGTTTTGCTGAAGGATTTGTAGAAAGATGGAGGCCTGGATTGTGAAGTTTCTAGTTTCAAAGGGGAACAGAGATCATCAGGACTGTGTAATCTGTGGGTTCTGGTCAGCTGGGGCTGAAAAATCAGCTGTAAGTAACAAGAGACCAGAACCTGAAGGGAAATCTTTGTTGTACTGGGACAATTGATGCTGGTTAGCTGGGGCTGAAAAATCAGCTGTAAGTAACAAGAGACCAGCAACACTGTGGTGAAATCTTCTGGGGAAGAATTTCTTCAGGGTCAGCACACAGAAGCTGTTCTCCAGAAGGGGCCTGAGCCTCCATCTCAAGTCAGAAGCAGGACTTGGTAATGTGTAAGAGTCTCCTATATGGTTCCAGTGTTGACATTTGAGGGGGTCACAGAGAGCAACCGGGCTTGGCACTGTGAGAGGTCAGGAAAGACCATTGTTGGAAGTGCACCTCAGTTGCCGTGAAGACCCCAGGATTGCAGGGGTCATGGAGAGAAGCTGAGGCTTTGCACCAGGAGAGGTCAGAAGAGACCATTGGTGAAGGTGCTGCCTCAGTTTCAGTGGTGGCCCCAACTTTTTGGAGATGCTGGTACCCAGGGATGACCACCAAGAGCAGTGGCAGGTGTAGAATGGAGTCAGTCTGGGCCTTTGAGATGAGCTGTGTGTGCCACGGACGGCAGAGTCAGAGAGGGGGAGCTGCCGAGACCCTTTGGAGCCCAGAAGATTGTGAGTGAATCCCAGGTGTCCAGCCTTGAGCTACTTTGCTGGACTTAGGTTTTGTTTGAGAGTGCCTGATTCTTCCCTTTGAAATAAGACAGTACTTGTTTTGGATTTTACAGCAGCCCACAGTTAAGAGACTTTTAATAGACTGGACTTTTAAGCGTTTGGACATTTTAAGGACTGTGGGGCTTTTAAGGTTGTACTGTCTTAGGTTGTGATTAGTGTTAGCATCATACTTTGGGGATAAGAACTGGAAAGGTGATGGTTTAATAGTGATGTGTTTTGTGTGTCAAGTTGACAAGGGGTCAATTGTGCTGGATAGCTTTAGTGTCAACTTGACACACCTGGGTTGAGGGAGCCTCAGTTGGGGAATTGGCTCCTTTGGATTGGCCTGTGGCCACATCTGTGGAGTATTGTCTTGATGGTCAAGCAGTGTGGGAGGGCCCAGCCCACAAGAGTGGTGCCACCCTGGGCAGGTTGTTGTGTACTGTATAAGAAGGCGGGCTGGGCATGAGCCAGGGAGCAAGCCAGTGGACAGCATTCCTCCATGGCCTGTGCTTCAGCTCCTGCCTCCATGTTCCTGCCCTGAGTTCCTGCCTTGTGCTCCCTGAGTGATGAACTGTGAACCAGGAGATGTAAGCTGAATAAACTCCTCCCTCCCCAAGTTGGTGTCAGTCAGAGTGTTTTGTCACAGCAATGGAAGACAAACTAGGACAGCAGGTAAGGAACCAATTCCTTGATCTCTAGTTCACAGTCAGAAAGGACTCACTTTTATACTCATGGTGCTAATATAAAAAAGGGGAAGGGAGGGGCTGGAGAGATGGCCTAGCGGTTAAGAGCACTGACTGCTCCTACAGAGGACCCGGGTTCGATCCCCAGCACCCACATGGTGGCCGAGAACCGTCTGAAACTCCAATTCCAGGAGAACTCCAGCTCCAGGGGAATCCGAGACCCTCTTCTGACCTCCCCGCCATTGCACGACACGGGTGCACAGACTTGCATGCAGGCAGTACATTCATACACATACAGAAATAAATAAAATTAATAAAAAAAAGAAATGCTTTAAAAAAGGGGGGGAGGGAATATAGCTCCCTCTGGGATATAGTTTAAAGGGAACTCTTTCCTCTAAACCTTTTGTCAATTTTTCAGTTTTAAAATGGAAAATGACAACCCAATCCTTTTTTACTAACTCTGTGAAAAGGGTTTGCTTGTATGTTCACACAGAGCCATGACCAACTTGGATGCCTGCTAGACGTGTCAGTCATTGGACTCTTGAAATGTACCAGAATACACCAGCAAAATGATTGGCCCATCTAAACATCAAGAATAAACAGAAGTCTGATAAAAGATCATTTTGCAGGGAACCAACACACAGGATGACACATAGGTGTTTCTGCTGGCATCTCTCTGGGTTAAGACAATGATTCCCTATAGGGCTTGCTTAGCTGCTTCCTTTAACTAGCAGGCATGAGATCTGTTGGAGGGATGTATTTTTCCCCCAAAATTAAAAAGAGTACCAAGGCCAGTTTCTGTGCTAAAGCACTACTAAAGGACTTTGGAACCTGAAAACAATTAAGAAGAGCTATACAAAAATAAAAACTATTCAAGGGATGGGTATTGAACCCCCAAATTAAACAGGGTATCTTTATTTTCTGAGAAAAGTCTTGCTGAGGCTGGGAACAGTTTTGCCTGACTTGGGCCTCCCCAAACAGCCAGATGGTGTAGCAAAAAGAAAACGGGTGTTTTGACCACAGCCAAAATTCAGGCCCAATGATTCTAGAGAAATATAGGGAATCCATGGGTAAGAACCCCTGAATACCAGATGGTTTGAGAGGATGACTACAGGAGCTAAAGAATTAGCTAAACTAATGCTCTTCATTCCTGCTTTAGTGCAACAATTGTTGCAAATAGATTGTATTTTTAATATCTAATACTAACGTCTGAATGTTCTACAGAAGTGAAACTGGTTGGAGACATACCCCACACACCTGAAAGAATAAAGATAAAAACTTAACTCACTATGGAGGGGTACCAGGGCCAGGTATAATTATAAAATGTTTAAAAGCTTAATGGTTAAGTAAAATATTTTAGTAAAGGAGAACTTCTGTTCAGTAGGGACAGTTGATATATCCAAAAGGTTTGGTGACATGGACATTTGTCCTTGTCACTTTGGATAATTGCACTATATCTAGAGTCATCATTTGTTTTTCTGGGACTGTGTTACTTCACTTAGCATAATATCTTCTAATTCCATCCATTTACCTGCAAATCTCATGATGTCATCTTTCTTTACCGCTGCATAGAACTCCCTTGTGTAGATGTACCACATTTTCTTTATCTGCTCATCTGTTGAGGGGCATTGGGCTGGTTCCAGCTCTTCACTGTTGTGAAGAGAGCTGCAATAAACATGGATGTGCATGAATCTCTTCAGTAGGATGAGTCTTATGGGTATATAACCAGGAGTGGTATGACTGGGTCAAGTGGTAGGCTCATTTTGAGTCTTTTAAGAGTTCTTCACTGAAGATGCTAGAACCTATTATGTCATAATCTTGTTAAATGTGTGGCATACACATATGCATATTTTGGAGTGATGCAAATTGGAAGGAACAACAACAAAAAAAAAAGACTGGGTCAAAGAACTGATTGAAATGGTGAACTTCTGCCTGAAACAATAAACTTCTGCATCAAAAATTTTAAAAGAGACTGAGAAAAAGATGAAAAACATGTATGGCAGAATACATGAGGTCTGGTGCAGTGGTGGTGGGGGGCAAGGGTCTAGATTTGATTGAGAAATATATGAAATGTACAAAGCTTCAATAAAAAATTGGCTTTGAAAAAAAAAGTTCTTCACATTGCTTTCCATAGTGGTTGTATGTGTTTACATTACCACCAGCAGTGGATGAGTGTTCCCCCTTCCCCACAAACTCTTCTGCATTTATCTTTTGTTTCTTGATCCTAGCCACTTATTGGAGTGAGATATCTTAAAGTCTTTTTAATTTGCATTTTCTTAATTATTAGCCATGTTGAACACTTTTAAAGATGTTTCTCATGCCCATTTTCTAGTAAGAGGCAGGGCAGTCATTGTTCATGGGGACTAATGTCCATTATTACGTGTTGGCATTCCAGGTAGAGGTGGATAGAGCATGGGAGTCTGTCACAGCTGGATCTCATCTATTGCAAGTCTACAGCAGCTTATAAAGGCAAAAACCACAAGAGACCGCCCACAGCATGAAATGGGCAGCCAATCATCTTAAAGGGCAAATAGCTAGAGCCAATCAGAAAAGTTTCAAAACAAGCCTGGACATGCCTACCTTACTTCTTTTAGCAGCTGTCTCATTTACTTAAGACCATCTGATAAGGGCCCCTCAGTTGTAAACAAGCCTGGCCTGTCTACCTTACTTCCTTTAGGTGCCGTCTTTAGGGATTGTTGCCTCTCATGCCCCTTCATCTCTCCTTTTTAGTTTTATTCCTTGGCCCAGTGGAGCCCTTCATCTGGAGTGCAGCTCTTGCAGCAACCGCGACAACCCGCTCTTGGGCTAGTCATCCGTGTGCAGTTAGAGCTAAGGCGGCTACACAGGATATGGGGGCTGACTCAGCTCGTGGCCAGCGATGGTTGCTCAGACACAGGTGTCTGACCAGTTCAGGATCTGGTAATGTTGAAGGTGGAGGGTCATAAGTTGGACCTTTTCTACCTGGCCTTTAACAAAGGCTACAACACGATTAATGATGCACGGTCCAAAGGGGAGGAGGAGGAGGAGGAGGAAGAAGAGGAGGAGGAGGAGGAGGAGGAGGAGAGTAACAAGAGGTCCCATGAGTGTAGAAACCAGGGTAGTCAACCAAGGGGACTGTTGGTACCAGGATTCAAACCAACCCTGATTCTGTATCAGATCCCTCTCCCTCTTTGCCAATCGTTTCTTAACTTTAGCCGTAGAGCCGTAGAGTCTTTTACTACTCCTGTGTGATCAGGATAGAAGCAGCATTCCTCCCCCAAGGCGACACAGAACCCCCCCTTATTGTAGGAACAGTAGATCCAGTCCTCTCCTGTTTTGCAAAACTACCTTGGAGAGTGAGCTAAGAGACTTCTCTAAAAGGGAGATAGATTTTTCTATCTCATTTAGGTCTTCGTCAATAGTGGCCTGCAAGGCAGTAAATCCAGCTTGTTGAAAGCTAATCTCAAGAAGGATACAAAGGCCAGGCAAGTAGCACATACATTTGCCAGATTGTCCCCTCTTGACCTTAATTAGGTAGGCCCTTTGGGGAGTTTTGCTTAATCCACTAGCAAGTCCCGGTCTCTTCACATCCCCAAGCTTTACAGTAAAAGTCCTGTCCATTCACGCACGCCCCCACAAGCTTTCTCAATGGGGGCGGGGCACACAATAGAAACATGTCCCCTGCAGTCCATTTATGGAGTTTTGGGTCCCACAGCCCCAGGGATTCCTATCTGGCCTTCATGCCATGGATCTTGTTGAAACAGGGTGCAGAGATCAACCTTCAGGGTAGGCCATCAGGTCTCATGTGGATGAGATCCCCTGACTTGTGACACTACCTGGAGGGAACTGGGAGTGATAATCTGCCAGGTGACATTCCAAGGCTCACGTGGGTTGGATGCTGCCAAGGTGATCATCGTCCAGTGGGAGAGCCAGTATAGGATTGTCATTTTCATTTCTCCCAGTGTCTCTAGGGGGTAGGGGAGAAGAGAGAGGACACTGATCTCATGGATAACCTTATCCATGGACGGGGATTAATCAGATCAATTTCCATCCGTCTGACAATTTGTTGTTTTAGTTTGTGTGCTGACCCAGTTCTTGTTGCTCTGCGTTTCTTTTTTCCTTTGCCTCTCTTCTGTGTATTAGTAAGGAGGCATCGCATTTTATGAGTTAGCCACCATATCTGTCTCCTTTGTTGGCTGGTCATTTTGTGTGACCCCATCACTCTCTTCCCCCTGAGGGAGAAATTTAAGATTTCTAGCAGGGATCCAAATGGGATTAGGACCTGTCTAGGGGAAAACACATCCAAAGCCCCTGCCTAAAGTTAGGAGTGGGTCGGCCCCTTCCATTGCCCTGTGAGTGGGTCATTCCACCTCACCCAGACCAGGGGTTGCGGTGTTAATGCACCCCAATGTTTAGAGAATCTATTTTCAGATACTCCCTTTTGCAAATTAAAAATAGAGTCGCAACGGCTTGGCACAGTTGTATACAGGGGCTCTCTGATCCCCCTTTTTGTTTTTGTAATTGACTCTTTAGGTCCTAGTGAGTTCTTTCCACAATGGCTTGTCCTTGCAGGTTATAGGGAATACCAGAGGAGGGAGTAGTGATCGTTGCCTTCAGGGTACACTTGCAGGTTCTCCAGAGAGAGATTGAAAATTGCTATTATCAATTATTCATTTTTCTTGTATAAATTGATGGTTTACAATCACTTCTGTTTAAAGCCAGTTAAAAGGCTCACTTTGGGTTGAAACTGGCCCTTCCATCTCAGACTCAGGTCTGTTAATATAAGTAAACAAATAATAGATTAATTTCAACAAAGTTTTTTTTTTTTTTGTCTATGGTTTATTTGCTTTTCTTATTTTTAATCTTTTTTTCTTTTTTTAAAATTTTATTTATTTTTTATGTGTATAAATGTACTGTCTTCATGTAGGTCTGTGCACCCATGTCATGCAATGCCTCAGAGGTCAGAAGAGGGTGTCGGATTCCCCTGGAACTGGAGTTCTCCTGGAATTGGAGTTACAGATGGTTCTAAGCTGCCATGTGGGTGTTGGGGATCGAACCCGGGTCCTCTGCAAGAGCAGTGGGCACTGTTAACCACTAGGCCATCTCTCCAGCCCCTTATTTGCTTTTCTTAAGCATAATTAAAAGATTTACAAATGTGTAGTAACAATTAGGTGCTTTACTCTGTATGTACTGCCACTTGCTGGTTATGCTCTTTCAACACGTGAAACAAGATTTGGGTTGCCTCTAAACTGTTCTCAAGTGAACAGGAATTGTTGGGAGTTTGCTGTAATGGGTTAAGGATAGGATTGTGTAGGTAGGCTTGGTTTCTTTAAGGTCATATCTTAGTCAAATAGTTTTAAAAAACAAAGTGTGGGGCTGGAGAGATGGCTCAGTGGTTAAGAGCACCAACTGCTTTTGCAAAGGACCTGGGTTTGATTCCCAGCACTCACATAGCAGCTAAGAACTGTCTTTAACTCCAGTTCCAGGGGAATCCGATGCCCTCTTCTGACCTCCATGGCATTGAACAATACGGTGCACCAAACTACATGCAGATAGATAGTACACTCATACACATAAAAATAAATTAAAAATAAATAAGTTAATTAAAAACAAAAATAGAAAACAAAGTATGTCTGGTCAAGTTTTTTTTTCTCATCGAGGTTTATTAGAAAGATGTTCAGGTTTTGCCCAAGCTCTGTCTACACATTATATAGTTTTTAAACTTTTAGTAAAAATTAAAATATCTATATTAAATAAGATTTGATACAAGTTATTAATATAAAATTAGTAATATACTTAAGCTAATTGGGGATACAATTTGTTATTATTTATTTTACTCCTAATTTGTATTAGATTTCCAGCAACAACTTTGGGATTAAATGTACACAAATGTTCTCTATATTTTTCTGTATTGTACAGTGTTACCTGTAACCTTTGTTTTACCTACAAGATAATTTGACTGAAATAACTGAGTTTTGCCTCCCCGAAACAAGATTATACAGTCCAATAACAGCTTAAATAAACTTAATGGACCTTTACAACTTGGCTCCTCTCTATGGGTATGTAGTACAACTGCCTTTTAAATATTATAGGTCAAGGCCAGTGTCCGGGCTGGTGATGGGGTTAATTCCCTTCCCTGAGACTCTTCCTTGCACCCAGCCGGCCCCGCAGTCACTGCGCCGCGCTGCTCTCCCGCCTCCTCTTCCTGCTCCTTCTCCTCAGTAATGCCGGCCACTGAAAGGTATGATAGATTTGATCCAAGACGGTCCATTTCAGCCCAGGAATCTACAGTGGTGACAAGGACATGGGACTCCTCCTGCCAGATTACAGATGGTTCAATACAGTTGACATCCTGGCTGACAACTGTGAAAAGAAACCTTGGATTATTTTATTTTATTTTTGTGGAACACCACAACTCCAAATCCATACGGCACATCAGGCTTCACGTTCCTTGTAATATTCTAAAATAACTTTGCTAATGAGGATGTCTGATACTGTTATTATAAAAGATGAATCTGAAACAATGAAGGATTTGGAGGCAGAAGTGAAAGATACAGCCAGAGTTGAAAATCTTATCAAATCAGAAAACTATGGGAAGATATTGGCAGAGAAGAATGAACGTTGTATTGACAGCAATATTGATTTGCAGCGGCCCCTGCAGTCATTTGGACAGACAGGAAAAAGGTCCAAGTCAAGCTCAAAGTTAAAGCTAGTTCGGAGCCTTGCAGTATGTGAAGAATATCCACCACCCCCTGCAGCAGAGATATCACAGGAGACTCAGGAAAAATTTCAGATCCAGTTAACACAATCATTTGAAAAAGAGAAGTCCTCAAAAGATGAAGCAGATAAAGAAAAAGCCAGTGATAAGTTGCCCAGAAAAATGTTATCAAGAGATTCCAGTCAAGAATACACTGATTCAACTGGCATAGATCTACATGAATTTTTAGTAAATACATTAAAAAACAATCCCAGGGACAGAATGATGCTGCTGAAATTGGAACAAGAAATTTTAGATTTCATTGGTAATAATGAGTCTCCACGTAAGAAGTTTCCCCCGATGACATCCTACCACAGGATGCTGTTACACAGAGTGGCTGCCTACTTTGGATTAGACCACAATGTTGATCAGAGTGGAAAGTCTGTCATAGTTAACAAAACTAGCAACACAAGAATACCTGATCAGAAATTTAATGAACATATTAAGGATGACAGAGGTGAAGACTTTCAGAAACGATACATCCTTAAGAGAGATAACTCTAGCTTTGACAAAGATGATAACCAGATGAGAATACGTTTAAAAGATGACAGAAGAAGCAAGTCTATAGAAGAAAGAGAAGAAGAGTACCAAAGAGCTAGAGACCGGATATTTTCCCAGGATTCCCTGTGTTCCCAAGAGAGCTATATTATTGACAAAAGAATCCAAGATGAGGATGCGAGTAGTACCCAGCAGAGGCGCCAGTTAATAAAGATGCTTCAGGGAGATCAACAAACAGCCATCAGAGCAGCACTGAGAATGAATTGAAATACTCAGAGCCAAGACCTTGGAGCAGCACAGATTCAGACAGTTCCCTCCGGAACCTAAAGCCTGCTGTAACCAAAGCCAGCAGCTTTAGCGGAATCTCTGTCCTAACAAGAGGTGATAGTTCTGGAAGCAGCAAAAGCATAGGCAGGCTTTCTAAAACAGGTTCTGAGTCTTCAGGTAGCGTAGGTTCCTCCACGGGCTCGCTTTCTCACACCCAGCAGCCTCTTCCAGGTTCAGCTCTGAGCCAGTCTTCTCATGGCGCACCTGTCGTTTACCCAGCTGCAAGCACTCACAGCTCTCTCTCCTTTGATGGAGGCCTCAATGGGCAAGTCACATCTCCTAGCACTAGCTTCCTTTTGCTTCCTTTGGAAGCAGCTGGCATACCACCTGGTAGTATTCTGATCAACCCACAAACAGGTCAGCCCTTCATAAACCCAGATGGGAGTCCAGTTGTGTACAACACTCCTATGACTCAACAGCCAGTTCGAACCCAAGTGCCTGGACCTCCACAGCCACCTCTGCCACCCCCACCACCTCAGCAGCCAGCAGCCAATCACATTTTCTCACAGCAGGATAACCTTGGCTCTCAGTTCAGCCACATGAATCTGGCCCGTCAGCCATCAGCTGATGGTTCTGACCCTCGTGCCACCATGTTCCAGTCTACTGTTGTTCTTCAGTCTCCTCAACAACCTGGTTACATCATGACGGCAGCACCACCACCACATCCTCCTCCACCTCCACCACCACCTCCTCCTCCTCCTCCCCTACCACCTGGGCAGTCGGTCCCCACTGCCAGCTTCTCTGCCTCTGGCCACCCTGTAGGTCAGCCTGTGCTCCAGCAGCAGGGGTGTCTTCCTCAGCCTTCACCACAGATGCCAGCCTGTTACTGTGCACCAGGCCATTATCACTCCAGCCAGCCTCAGTACCGCGCTGTCCCTTCTGTCCATTACAGTTCACATCTAAACCAACCACTGCCACAACCTGCACAGCAGACAGGTTATCAAGTTATGTCCAACCAGCAGCAAAACTACCAAGGAATAGTTGGAGTTCAGCCACCCCAGAGTCAGAACCTCATTGGAGGCCAGGCAAACAGCATTGGAACTCACATCCAAGGAGTAGTCATCCCCTATCCTTCAGTGCCATCATATCAGGTTTCACTTCCTCAAAGTTCTCAAGGAATTGCCCATCAGACCTACCAACAGCCTGTTGTGTTCCCTAACCAGTCTAATCAAGGGTCTCTGACCACAGCAGGAATGCCCATCTACTACAGTGTCCTTCCATCTGGCCAACAAAGTAATTTAAGCCCTGCCATTGGTTACTTACAGCATCCAGGATCAGAACAAGTACAGTTTCCTCGAGCCATATCACCATGCAGTTCTCAGCAGCTCCAGGGCCACCAGTGTGCAGCTGTGCCCCCGCCACCACCTGGTGGAGGAATGGTGATGATGCAGCTCAATGTACCAAATAATCCACAGTCTCAGGCCCATTCGCCCCCACAATGGAAACAAAGCAAATATTACTGTGACCACCAGAGAGGACAGAAGTGTGTAGAATTTAGCCACGTAGACAACATTGTCCAGCACAGCCCTCAACTCAGCAGCCCCATCATTTCACCAGTGCAGTTACCAGCACCGGCTCAGCTGTCCACCTTGAAGACTATCCGTCCCCCAGGACCACCGATTTCCATTATGTCCCAATTTGGTAGGCCTTTTGTCCCTGGGCAGGGAGATGCCAGGTATCCATTGCTTGGCCAGCCCCTGCAGTACAACCCTCCTACTCTTCTTCATGGACACATACCACACCAACAGGGTCATTCTGGCAGCAAACATGGAAACCGAGGAAGGAGACAAGCTAAGAAGGCTGCATCCACAGACCTTGGAGCAGGAGAAGCAGTTGTTGGCAAGGTCTTGGAAATTACAGAACTACCAGATGGAATAACTCGCATGGAAGCAGAGAAGCTTTTTGGGGAACTCTTTAAAATTGGTGCCAAAATCCGATGGCTCCGGGACCCTCAGTCCCAACCCCAGCTGTGTCGTCACCCTCTCTGCTGTGGCAGTGGGGACAGCACTGTCAACCCCGAGCGCTCTAAACCCAGTGACCTGGCCTCAACATACACAGTCTTAGCCACGTTCCCATCTATTTCAGCTGCACAGAGTGCACTAAAGAAACAGATTCACTCGGTGAACAAGTTTAAACTGAGAACAAGCAAGAAGCACTACGACTTCCATGTTTTGGAAAGGGCAAGTTCTCAGTAACAGCCACCTTGGGACCCTTCACTCTATGATTCCCCTGCCCTCTCCCATCTGATTGGCTTGGTATGTGAAACTTATGTAACAGTAGACTCCTGGGATGTGTGACCACGAGTTACAGCTTTTGGAGGAAGGCCAGGGACCCAGCAACGGGAAGGGGAAGATACCCAACAACTAAAGGAATACAAACAGGAATGATACAGAGTTAGCAGCTTTTTCTAAGGAAATGCTGTTCAGATGCCTCCTAACTTTTATAGTTATTTTGTTTTATATTTCTGAATTCTTGTATCATATCCAAAGCTCTATTGTACAGCAAATTATTCTTCAAAGTGATTATAAGCAGTTGCAACCTGTATTTCTTTTTGCAGCCAGCACAGTGTGAACCAACTTAGACTTTAGGGGAAAAAGAATACAGGAGTGGAATAACCAAGTCAAAACCATGTCAAAACTATCCTTTTGGGGGCTGAGGGTGCTAAGGAGAACCCACAAATAAAGATTACTCCTCCCCTGAATCGCTAAACACAGAAGTTTTCCAGGACATCCAGAATCCCCCGGTCCTGCCTTCTTCATTTAGGTAGTATGGCCGTTAAGCGTAACGTAAATTATGTTCTCAAAGCCTCTTAAACCAAACCACTTAGATTCAAAGGAGATAGGACTCATCCTAGACAGGAAAATCCTTCCACCTTTTTTTTTTTTTTTAAGTGTCCTTCAGATAGCTAAATGCCACTCATCTGCATTCCCCTCTTGATGTTTTGTCTCTGGAGGAAATGCATTTGATGAGTGCTGGAAACTTTTTAAGTGGTTTAAATTTTGTTTTCATTGTTTGCAGCAGATTACTGGACATCAAAACTTCATTGCACTTATGAACAAGGAACCTTATTTTCAATTTCTGTGTAATTTTGCAAAGCTGTACAATGTGCTGATGCAAGCCTTTTTCAGTTCAAGAGAATAAATGTTTACAAATGTGAAAAAAAAATAAATAAATATTATAGGTCAAAATGTAAAAGTCTAAAAGAGCAAAAAAAGTCCTATTCATGGTACTAATATAAAAAATAAAAATAAAAAGGGTAGGGGGTAATATGGCTCCCTCTGTGATACAGTTTGCAGAAAACTCTACTCCAAAACTTTTTCAATTTTTCAAATTTAAAATCTTAAAACTAACTATGGGAAAAGGGTTTGTTTGTATGTTTTCACAGATAAAGACACCACTACCCTGAATGCCTACAAAAAGTACTTGTCCTTGGACTGTTAAAATGAACCAGAGGCCACAAAGGAACTGGCCCATCTAGACCTCAAAAAAGAGTGGGACAAGTCTAAAGAAAACAAGGCCACTTCGCAGGGAACCAACACACATGGTGACACAGCAGTGTCCTGCTGTCATCTCTCTAGGTTAAGAATCAATTATTGTAGCTGGGTGTTTTGCCACATGTCTTTAATCCTAGCACTCAAGTGACAGAGGCAGGCGGATCTCTTTGAGTTCAAGGCCAGCCTTGTCTACAGAGTGAGTTCCATGCCAGCTAGGGCTACAGGGAGACCCTGTCTCAACACACACACACACACACACACACACACACACACACACACAGAGTCAATTATTGTGACAGTGGTTCCCTATGGGAGATGGTTGACTGCTTGCTTTGACAGACATAAAATCTTTTAAAGGGATCTCCATTATACCCCCCAAATTAATTAAAAACACTACCAAGGTCAGGTTCTCCCATAATGAGTTTCTAAAAGGAAAATGACTACAGGAACTGAAAAAATTAGCTTAACTAATGCCCCTCATTCGTGCTTTGGTGCAACAATTGATACAAGTAGAAATTTCCTATACTATATTTGACGTGGTTTATGTTTAATACCTAGTACTAACATCTGAGTGTTTTACAGAAGTGAATACAGTTGGAAACACACCCTACACACCTGAAGGAACAAAGATAAAAAGTAGATTCAGTAAGGAGGGATGTAAAAATCAGATAGTTGTAAGATCTTCAGAAGCTTAATGGTTAGCTGGGCATGGTGGCATGCACACCTTTAATCCCAGCACTTGGGAGGCAGAGTCATGTGGATCTCTGTGAGTTCAAAGCCAGCCTGGTCTACAGAGTGAGCTCCAGCCATCCCACCTAGGAATAAAGGGAGACCCTGTCTCCAAAAGACCGAAAGAAAAAAAAAGATATGGTTAAATAAAACATGTTACCAAAGGAGGACTTTAGTACCAGTAGGGGAGTTAGTTTGTCTATACATCTAAAAGGTATGATGACATAAACATTTGTGCCTGTCCCTTTGGATAATTGCCTTGCCTCTAGGTTTTACTTTACAGTTAAATGAGATATATAGATGAATAAAAGCATATGGTGCCAGTTATGGACTACCTTTAACAAGGAGTTGTTGGCTATGGTGCCCTTAAAACTCCCCAAAACAAAGGCTATTTGCCTACCATGTTGGGGTACACACAAAAAAAGAATGGTAAGACCTTGCTGCTGAAGACATGGTGTTACCATAAAAAAAAAGATGTTTAAAGACCTTGCCTTGCAAATAACCAGTTGGCCTAATAATGCCAGAGATCATTATATAAGACCGCTAGAGAAATAAGAAAACTGGTCTCCTGAGTCAAAGCAAGAGTACTCTGGTACACCTCACTTTCATGAAGATCTGTGCAGTTAGTGGCAGCCTGATGTTTGTGTGCCCCAAAAGTTAATTGGCTATGGCTCACTCCTTGTAGGGTGGCACCCAGCTGATAACCATATGCTTACACCCTCTTGTAACATAGTTTTTATTCTTAAAACCAGTGTATATTAGTTTACTTTTCAGATGTCAAAGGTCTGAGATAATTCATTCTTTTTTTTTTTGTGTGTCTTTTTTGAGACAGGGTCTCCCTGTAGCCCCATTTGGCCTGGAACTCATTCTCTAGACCAGGCTGGCCTTGAACTCACAGAGCTCTGCCTCCCAAGTGGTAGGATTAAAGGCATGTGCTACCACACCTGGAAATAATCTATTCTTTTTTTTTTATTTTTTTTTTTAAATTTTTATTTATTTATTTATTTTTATGTGTATGAATGTATTGTCTGCATGCAGGTCTGCGCACCCGTGTCGTGCGATGCCGCGGAGGTCAGAAGACGGTCTCGGATTCCCCTGGAACTGGAGTTCTCCTGGAACCGGAGTCACAGACGGTTCTCAGCCGCCATGTGGGTGCTGGGGATCGAACCCGGGTCCTCTGCAAGAGCGGTCGTCGCTCTTAACCGCTAGGCCATCCCTCCAGCCCCAGAAATAATCTATTCTTAAAAAGGACTTTAATTAGCCTTCATCTGTTTATCTACTAAAATGTGTTTATGATAAACTGTGTTGCTTCACAAAAAACATGTCTAAAACAGACAGTTGAATATAAAGGATAATGGTATTCATAAACATCTATGCCTGTGCCCACAACATGACTTGTCATTATAATGTTTGTACTATTTGTGTTTTGTTAGTAGAAAAAAATAGGGCCCCTCTGTGTGGACTGCCAACCTATGAAAAGAAAAGCCTGGACAAACCCGAGTCCAAAGTATCATTTAAAAGTGGACTGTTGTACTTCTCACTGACTCTGGCCCCTTCCCCAAAGGCTAGGGAACAATTTGTGCAAGAGGAGGCATGTCAGAATGTAAGAGCTAAAGGAGAGGGGGTGAATTGTGAGATCTTGACAAATATGGACTGGACTCTTATTTGATCAACATGCTTGTGTATACAAGCCTCTCCAGTTGGTCTGTAAAACCTTTGGATTATACAAAACTTGGAAACAGATGCTTGCATCTGTTTTACATAAAGGCTGCTTGCATTTACTGCTTGTGTTTGACAATTGATTCTCCTCCTGTTTGGTTTGTTTTGACATTATTTGGTCTTAATGTAAAAAATAAAAATCTCATCTCTGACCTGCTCCCCTGCCTGATCCTCAAGATATGTTTGAGCAACTGGCTATTCAGAGCCTAGGTTCCTTTTGATACTGGCTTCTCCCATGGGCTCGCCTACTTCTCAAAAATAAATAAATAAATAAATAAAATTTATTTATTTACCTGTGTACCCAATGGGACTTTTCCTGATCTCGACATCCACTCTGGTTCTTGGTCTCACTTCACCTGTTGAGAGCTTCAGTATGGGGCCTTGCTGTTCTTTTTGACTCCTGGAAGGAGACCCCAGAAACCCTTAGGATTTTCTGCTCTTTTTTTGTTTGGGGCCACAGACAGGCTGTAGGGCTTAGCATTGACAATCCTTATGACCAATGGGGGTATGGCAGCAAAATCTTGGTGGAGCCTACAGAAATGTTGCAGGAATTTCTGGGAGTCATGAGGCTAGCGGCCAAGTTAGGTGGTGGAGAAGAAATTTATTCATGATGACAGTGCCTCTGATCACACTCAAGCACCCTGTGGTGGCCAGAGCTGCCGAGGACATACCAGCATCACTGTGTTCTCATTCAAACCCGTCTGTGCTGACTGGTGACATCATGGGTTTCATGGGTTGTGCAGCTGCCACTGACCATATTTAGCTCCTCTTGGTGCAAGAGCCCAGGAGTGTATGTGACCCATCCAGATTGGGGATCTACCTCACTGCTGTTTGTCAGGATGCTATTCCCTGTCTGCTCCTAGGTGCTGGGACTTGAGGGCTTTCCCTTCTGCCTTTGCCTGCCTATTCCCATTTCTAGTAAAGGCTTGAAGAAGGAAAGAATTCAGAGAGGATGGGGAATTTAGGGCCAGCAAGCTCTTCCCAGAAGGAACCCCCAAAATGTTGGAACCCTGTAAAAATTCAGTCCACTTTGTAACTTGTTTTTGTTACATATTTCTGCAGGTTGGGGATTTTTTCCCCATTTCCTGTGCCCCCCGAATCCTTCCTGACGTTGTTCCTCCCCCCTTCCATCTCTCTTCATTTTTTTCATCTACCTTTTTTCTTAATGAGACAGGGTCTCCCTGTAGCTCCAGCTAGACAGAAGAATTTTCAGTAGTTGGTTCTCTCCTTCCCCATGCGATTTCCAGAGATGCAATTGAGGTCATCAGCTCGGCAGCAGATTCTTTTACCCACTGAGCCACCTGCACTTCAGCCCTGTTTTGATCATGTTATACATAACACTGGATCTCAAATTCTTCTAAGGAAGTGGGTCTTGGGATGGGGAAGGAATTTGTTATCAAAGGCACCTCAGGCAGCCACAGATTCTGCTTGACATCCCAGCAGTTCCTGCCACCACAGCTTCACTCTTCCCCCAAACCATGAGCCCAGAGCAGCCCTTCCTCACCTTAGTTGCTTCTTGTCATTCCATTTGCATTTTATGGTTTGAGAAGCATTTTTGCAGTTCTTCTAAAAAGGCCTAACTTAATGTTTATGTGCATATTAGTGTTTTGCCTACATGTCTGTAAGTGTACCCTATGGTCCATAGGGGCCAGAAGATGTCAGATTCCAGGGAACTGGAGTTAAAGACTGTAGCTACCATGTGAGGACAGGGAACTGAACCATGGTCCTCTGCTCCTCTGCAAGAGCAGCCAGAACTCTTAACCACTGGGCTATCTTGCTAGCCCAAACATTTTTGAATTACAATTTAAATTTGTTGTTTATCCTTGATCTAGTTATGGGTAGTGCTGGAGTATGTCTGGTGCCAAGGCTTCTTGTCCTTGAAGGGATGAAAGTTCCTTTGATTTGTGGGGCAGTGCTCCTTACAGGCACCATAGAGACAGTGTAACTTGTCTCTGTAGCCCCCTTTTGCCTGGGGAGTGACTGATTGATAAGGCTTAAGTAAGGCCTGGTAGCCAAATTTAGTGCTAGCTGGCCCCTTTCATGGATTTATAGTTTTATGGCTCTTCCTAATTGGGTATATGGCCCTTTAGCTATTTTCACACTCCAGCATGGTTTCCCAACAAGAAAACACTGAGCTAGAGGAGGTTTCAAGAGGGCCACATGCCCCAAATTGTGGAACTTGGTATTTGAATTCAGCATGGAAAAATGGATTCCACTCAGTCCTGAGGTGCAAACTGGGATCTGAGATTGAAGCTCCCTGGGGCAGACCCTGATGAGCTAAGACTAGGGACAAGGGACCTCAAGGCTCATCTGGTCTCCTTTTTACCCACATGCTCCTCTCTTTATGGAGCCCCACACCTCCAGGTCCTTCAGCTCACCCTACAAATGCCTGGCCATGCATTGGCTCTCCTGACAGAAAATTTTGGTGCTCACACACAATGGCAATTCAGTACTTAGTCAGTGGCATCTGTCTCAGAGAGGCAGCTGTGGAGTGTTACTCAGGCTTGATGCCACATTGT
This sequence comes from Rhizomys pruinosus, assembly GCA_009823505.1. NCBI lineage: Eukaryota > Metazoa > Chordata > Mammalia > Rodentia > Spalacidae > Rhizomys > Rhizomys pruinosus. The sequence continues at coordinate 3,059,202 of VZQC01015004.1, forward strand.
ATCAAAATGGTGTTTGTTTTATTTCCAGTTTTAGTTTTCAAATTAAGGTACATTTATTATTTCTGTGCATTGATGTATGCTCTGTGTGTAAGCACATGTCTGTGCATGCCAGGGTGTCCCTTTGGAGGTCAGTGGACAACTCTGAGTGAGGAGTTGGTTTGTTCCTCCATGCGGGTCTGGGAGATCAAGCTCATGTTATTGGGCTTGGGGGAACCACTGAGCCATCTCAGTTTCCATTTCTGTGGGTTTCTGAGACAGGATGTCATACAGCCCAGGCTGCTCTTGAACACATTGCATTATGTGGGTGTCCTCCCCCATCAGCCTTCTGAGTGCTATCTAGCCTCATTGGTGTGGCCCACATGGAGCAGTCTGCCCTTGCCAGGTTTCTGCCGGCTCTCAGCTCTGCACCCAGTGAGGCAGCAGTGGGGCCTGGGGGAGACGCTGCATAGCTGAAGTCTAGCCAATCAGACTGCCAATGAAGGGGTGCTGTCCTACTCCAGACATCATGACCCACTTTCTCATCTGGAAGTCTACTATAGGTGGCTTGGTTACTGGAGACCTGGTGGTACACGATATTGGCTGGGCAGTTCTGGCACAGGTGTCTATGAGGTTCCTGTGCAAATAGCAAAGCAGGGCTGTGTCTGCCTCTGGAAGCCCGGCTACCTTGCTGATGGTCAGGTCAGCACAGGCTGGTTTTGCACTCCAGATCCTTGTCTTCCTGACAGGGCTTGGATGAGTGTCAGGTGTGGGCTGGGATTTGAAGAACTCTGATACTTATCCACCCTGGATCAAGTAAGCATGTCAGGAGGATAGTCCATCCCAGCACTCAAGACACTGAGATGAAGCCCAGGATCCCAGGACTCAAGATGCTGAGATGGAAATGGTGATCCCAGGACTCAAACCACCAAGATGGAGCTGATGATATACCAGCACTTAAGATGCTGAGATGGAGCTGGTTATCCCAAAACTTTTTAGAGCTTGTGATCCCAGAACTCAAGATGCTGAGATGAAACCTGTGATCCTAGGACACTCAAGACATAAAGATGGAGCCTGTGATCCCAGCACTCAAGACGCCGAGATGGAGCCCAGGAACCCAGAACTCAAGACATCAAGATGAAGCCTGGGATCCCAGAACTCAAGACTCTGAGATGGAACCTGTGATCCCAGCACTCAAGACGCTGAGATGAAACCTGTGATCCTAGGACACTCAAGATATAAAGATGGAGCCTATGATCCCAGCACTCAAGACGCTGAGATGGGGCCTGGGATCTCAGCACTCAAGTTGCTGAAATGGAGCCCATGATCCAGGACTCAAGATGCCAAGATGGAACCCGGGATCCCAGGAATCAAGATACTGAGATGGAGCCTGTGATCCCAGGACTCAAGATTTTGAGATGGAGCTAGTGATCCTAGCACTCAAGAAGCTGAGATGGAGGTGGTGATACCAGCACTCAAGACGCTGAGATGGAGCTGGTGATCCCAGCATTCAAGAAGCTGAGATGGAGGTGGTGATCCCAACATTCAAGATGGTCAGATGAAGCTCGTGCTCCCAGCACTCAAGACGCTAAGATGAAGCCCAGGATCCTAGTACTCAAGACACCAAGATGAAAGCTGGGGTACCAGAACTCAAGATGCTGAGATGGAACCCAGGATCCCAGGATTCAAGATGCTGAGATGGAGCCCATGATCCCAGCACTCAAGACACTGAGATGAAATCCAGTATCCCAGCACTCAAGATGCAGAGATGGAGCCCGTAATCCCAGGACTCAAGATTCTGAGATGGAGCTGATGATCCCAGCACTCAAGAAGCTGAGATGGAGGTGGTGATCCCAGAACTCAAGATGCTCAGATGAAGTCCATGCTCCCAGCACTCAAGACGCTGAGATGGAGCCCAGGATCCCAGGATTCAAGATGCTGAGATGGAGCTGGTGATCCCAGCACTCACGAAGCTGAGATGGAGCCCATGATCCCAGGACTCAAGATTCTGAGATGGAGCTGGTAATCCCAGCACTCAAGAAGCTGAGATGGAGGTGGTGATCCCAGCACTCAAGATGCTCAGATGAAGCCTGTGCTCCCAGCACTCAAGATGCTGAGATGAAGCTCAGGATCCTGCGATTCAAGACACCAAGATGAAGCCTGGGATCCCAGAACTCAAGATGGTCAGATGAAGCCCGGGATCCCAGCACTCAATATGCCGAGATGGAACCCATGGTCCCAGCACTCAAGATGCTGAAGTGAAGTGTGGAATCCCAGCAGTCAGGACACTGAGATGAAACTCATGATCCCAGGAGACTCAAGACACTGTGATGGAACCCGTGATCCCAGCCTTCAAGATGCTGAGATGAAACCCTTTGATCCCAGGACTCAAGATGCTGAGATGGAGCCCGTCATTCCAGCATTCAAGACTCTGAGATGGAGCCTGGGATCTCAGCACTCAAGATGCTGAGATGGAGCTCAGGATCCCAGGACTCAAGATGCTGAGATGGAACTGGTGATCCCAGAACTTTTTGGAACATGTGATCCCAGCACTCAAGACATGAAGATGGAGCCTGTGATCCCAGGACTTAAGATACTGAGATGGAGCTGGTGATCCCAGATCTTTTTGGAGAAAAAAAAATTAAAGGGAACAACAGCAACCAAAAGACTTGCTCAAAGAACTTACCCAAACAGTAAACTTCTGAATCAAAAAAGTTTAAAAAAAAGACTTGAGAAAAAGATACAAGACATGACTTTATATGTAAGGCAGAATGCATGAGTAGGGGGTAAGGCATGGATTGGGGGAAGGGCATAAACGTGGTTAAGAAATATTGTATGAAATGCACGAAAGCTCAATAAAAAATTAAGGGAAAAAAGGATAGTCTAGCTGGGTGTTAGGGGGATAGTCTAGCTGGGTGTTAGGGGGATAGTCTAGGTAGGTTGTTAGGGGGATAGTCTAGCTGGGTGTTAGGGGGATAGTCTAGGTAGGTTGTTAGGGGGATAGTCTAGCTGGGTGTTAGGGGGATAGTCTAGCTGGGTGTTAGGGGGATAGTCTAGATGGGTGTTAGAGGCATAGCCTAGGTGGAGGTGGGTGTAGAGGGATAGTCTAGCTGAGTATTAGAGGGATAGTCTAGCTGGGTGTTAGAGGGATAGTCTAGCTGGGTGTTAGGGGGATAGTCTAGCTGGGTGTTAGGGATATAGTCTAGCTGGGTGTTAGGGATAGTCTAGGTGGGTGTCAGGGGGATAGTCTAGGTGGGTGTCAGGGGGATAGTCTAGCTGGTTGTCAGGGGGGATAGTCTAGCTGGGTATTAGGGGGATAGTCTAGCTGGGTGTCAGGGGGTGTGGTGTTTTGGATGAGTGTCCCCCATAGGCTGTAAGTATTCAGACATTTGTCTCCAGTTGGTGGCACTGTTTTTGGAGGTCTTAGAAGGTGTGGCCATGCTAGAGGAAGTACGTTATTGGGGGCAGGCTTAGTGAGTTTAACAAGCATCGTGGTCTACAGTTGAGTTGCTCTCTCTGCTTCCTGTGCTTTTTGCGAGATGTGACCCTCGGTGTGCTGCTCCAGATCCAGCCGCCATGCCTCCTGCCACAATGGACTCTAATTCCCTGGAACCATCAATCATAAGCTCAAATAAACTCTTCCTTTTATAAGTTCTTTGGTCATGGTGTTTTATCATAGCAACAGAAAAGTGACTAATACAGGGGGGATAGTCTAGCTGGGTGTCAGGGGGATAGTCTAGCTGGGTGTCAAGGGAATAGTCTAGCTGGGTGTCAGGGGGATAGTCTAGCTGCGTGTCAGGGGGATAGTCTAGCTGGGTGTCAGGGGGGATAGTCTAGCTGGGTGTTAGGGGGATAGTCTAGGTGGGTGTTAGGGGGATAGTCTAGGTGGAGGTGGGTGTTAGGGGGATAGTCTAGGTGGGTGTTAGGGGGATAGTCTAGGTGAGTGTTAGGGAGATAGTCTAGCTGGGTGTCAGGGGGATAGTTTAGGTGGGTGTGAGGAGGATTGTCTAGGTGGGTGTTAGGAGGATAGTCTAGCTCCATGTTAGGGGAATAGTCTAGCTGGGTGTTAAGAGAATAGTTTAGGTGGGTGTTAGGGGGATAGTCTAGGTGAGTGTTAGGGGGATAGTCTAGCTGGGTATCAGGGGGATATTTTAGGTGGATGTGAGGAGGATTGTCTAGGTGTGTGTTAGGGGTATAGTCTAGCTGGATGTTAGGGGGATATGGGTTGTGAGGACCTGAATTGATGAAGCCTTGGGAGGAACAAGTTCTCAGGGGAAGGCTCATTAGGGTCCCTACAGTGCTAGGGTTAGATTGCCTGTATCCTGCAGGACAGGAAAGATGAGGGGCATGATCCACCCTGAGCCCAGTCACCTGAGGACCCCAGAGACCAAGGGAGGCTTGTATCTCTTAGTGGTGCTGGAACAAACACATGAGTACAGTCCATGTTAGAGGGTGAAGACCACCAAGATGATCTGGAGTATTCGAAGAAGCAGAAGCATGTAGGCCTATCCAGTTTGAGTATGCATGGACTGGCATTTCCAGTCAGTTCCTTCCAGAGGCGCAAGTGGGAGTCATGGGACCTCCCTAGCCTTGCCCATGGGTAGGATGTGATGATGCAAAGGTCTGGGATTCGGTCCTAGGAGGTGAGGTCGCACTGCATATAAAAGCCGTCCAGTTTGAATTAAAGTCTCTCTCTGCATTTGGATCTGTACCTTACCACACATCTGTGTGCTGTGGTTTCCCATGTGTGCTTTCTACATGTCCCACCTTGGGAATAAATGGGACAGACCACAGGAGTGCCCTTGTCCGGCACAGCTGTGCCTGCATATAGAACCCCCAGGGAGCATCAGTTGGTGCACCGCTGGCACTCCTACCCTGCTCTGCCAAGCATGGGTTGTGAGTCCCATAGCTGCCTTGGTCAGAACACCCCTACCATGATAGCTGACAGCCTGAGGAGCTTCCTATTTATAGGAGATGGACAGGACAAGGCAGAGTCAAAACACAGGCTCTATACCTACCACCTGGAAAACAAGGAGAAATTGGAACCATTTCTTCATTGACCACACCCCCAACAGACAGTCTTCAAGGCAGCTTGGCTGAGCAGAGATCCAACACAAGAAAGGCTTTGCTTGGACATCATCTACTGCCCTGGAGAGGGGCAGACCACGTTGACAGAGATCGGAGGGGCCCCAGCTGTTGCCCATCCTGAAGCTGGAATTGAAGTAAAGATGGGCAGTGGGTGTGGGAACAGGCTGCATTTGACAGCTAAGGCAATTGAAGATCTGACAACATGGGAACATGTCTTGCAGCCACTTGAGCAGCAGCATGCGGCCATAGGTGGAAATCATGATATTAAGGCAGCAACCCAAAAATATGGCCCCAGAGACCAGAACTGTATCAAACTGACTTGTGGTGCAGACTGTCATGTGGGCCCTCCGAAGGGCTGAGTCCCTGGTCCCCTACAACTCTGACCTTGTTAGGAACTCTCTTGGGTTTGACAGGCTTTTCCTTTTCCCTTCCCAGTTTGCTTGCAACTTCCTAGTGGCTGTTATTTTTTTTAATTTTTGTGTAATTTCTTTATTTCCTTTGTAGTTGACTTATGTGGACTAGGTAGAGGCGGGGGGTTGAGTATATTCTATATTCCTCTTTTTGTCTTAATTTTTTATTGAATGTTTGTGCATTTCATATAGCATTTCTTAATCAAATTTAGAGCTGTTCACTCATCCATGCCACCCCTCCCTCCACCAGAACTCACGGAATCTGCCATACATGTTAAGTCCTGCTTTGAATCTTTTTCTCAGTCTTTTTAACTTTTCGATGCAGAAGTTTACTGTTTTGGTCAGTTCTTTGAATAGGTCTTTTTTATGTTGTTGTTCCCTTTAATTTTATGTTGCTCCAAAATATACATATATCCACTTCACATATATACCAAAATTACAAAGTCTGAAAATGAGCTAAAGGTTAATTCCAAAATATGTTTAAGTATTCAGATTTTAACAATAAAATTGCAACCAGGTAATAAGAAATACTACTTTACATTTCTAAATTACGTAGTAAGTTGATGTTTGTTTTAATGTATGTACTTTTAAGGAAGACATTTATTCTTTCTCATAAATCTTAGAACTTAGGAAGATAGAGACATAAACTTCAAGCTATAGCTATAGTAATGTCAGTCAACGTGGTATTATTTTTACTATCAAATTACCCACCTTGACTTACATGTAAGGATTTGGTGCTAGGATCCACAAATGAGGGACACCATATGATATTTGTTTCTGAGAGTGTGTTACTTCACCTATATTAACAGTTTCTAGTTCCCCCATCTCCCTGAAAATTTTATATCTTACTTTACTGCTGCATAGAACTCCATTGTGTAAATCTACCACATTTTTGTTATTCACTCATCAGTTGAGGGACACTTGAGTTGTTTCCATCTCTTTGCTATTGTGAAAAGAGCAACAATAAGCATGGATGTGCACGTATCTCTTCAATAGGGTGAATCCTTTGTGTATAGACTCAGGAGTGGTATGATTGGGACAAATGTTAGGTTCATTTTTAGTCTTTTAAGAGTTCTCCAAGGCTGGAGAGATGGCCTAGCGGTTAAGAGCGCTGACCACTCTTACAGAGGACTCTGGTTCGATCCCCAGCACCCACATGGCAGCCAAGAACTGTCTGAAACTCCAATTCCAGGAGAACTCCAGTTCCAGGGGAATCCGACACCCTCTTCTGACCTCCGTGGCATTGCATGACACAGGTGCACAAACCTGCATGCAGACAGTACATTCATACACATACAGAAATAAATAAAATTAAAAAAATTTTTTTAATTAAAAAAAATTAAAAAAAAGAGTTCTCCACACTGCTTTCCATAGGGGTTGCACATATTTGCACTCCCACCAGTAGTGAATGAGTGTTCCCCTTTCTCCACAACCTCTCCAGCATTTGGTATCATTTGTTTTCTTGATCATAGCCAGTCTTACCAGTGTAAGATAAAATCTTAAAGTGGGTTTAATTTGCATTTCCTTAATTACTAACGATGTTGAAAACTTTTAAAGATGTTTCTTAGCCATCTTTATTTCTTCTTTTGAGAAGTTTTGTCAAATCTTTAGCTCATCTTTCAATTGGGTCATTTGCTTTCTTGGTCCTTTGTTGAGTAGTTTATGGATGTTAAACCATTGTCAAGTGTGTCACCAGTGAGGGTATTGTCACTTTTTGGGTTTTCTCTTAACTTCTTTGATTGTTTCTTTTGCTGTACAGAAGCTTTTTAGTTTAATGAGGTCTTATTTGTTGTCTGTTGACCTTATTTCCTGAGCAACTACTGTCTGATTTAGAAAGTCTTTTCCTACATCTATATATTGTAGTTCCTGCCAATGTTATCTTCTAAAATTTTCAGAGTTTCAGATTTGGCGTTGAGGTCTTTGATGCATGCAGAGTTGAGTTTTGTACAAAGTAAAAGGTAGGAGTTTAGTTTAATTCTTCTTCTTCTTCTTCTTCTTCTTCTTCTTCTTCTTCTTCTTCTTCTTCTTCTTCTTCTTTTTGGGCTTTTTGAGACAGGGTCTCCCTGTAGCCCCAGCTGTCCTGGAATTCACTCTATAGACCAGGCTGGCCTTGAACTCACAAAGATCCGCCTGCCTCTGCCTCCTGAGTGCTAGGATTAAATAGTTTCATTCTTCTATAAGTGGTGATTTACTTTTGACAGCAACAGTTGCTGAGGATACTGCCTTACTTCCATAGAGCATTCTTGACTGCTTTGTCAAATATTAATGTTGTAAGTGCTCTGCTGCAGTTAGAGATACAACTTGCATCTGCTGGATGGAAGGAAAAGGGGATGAGCCACCTGCAGCTACCTGTGGGAGGTGGCTACAGGAACTATAGCCCTGCAGCCCAGTTTGGATGCTATCTGCAACCTCAAACTCTTGGCCTGGAGTGTTGTCTGCCACCCTGTAATTGGCCGCATTAAATGCACCTGTTTGGGGGAATGGAAACTCCCCAAGACAGGAAACTGAGACTGCAGCTTCTGCAGCCTCTTACCAGTCATTCCCCGCTGGCCAAAACAACACTCTCTCCATGTTGGTAGTCTGACAGACAGACTTCTTTCCAACCAATCCTGCTAGCATTCAACACACTAACACAAGCCTGATGGGCTATCACTTACACACACATGGAGTATTGGACCCGGGGACCTTGTCAGGTGACCTATGAAGATCCACTTTATTATAGGCAGTATATCCTTTATATCCAAGATGATGTCACTCCTTACAGCCAATCCCTGACCTCTGCATCACATTCCCTGTATACATCACTTGCTATTGTTCCACCCCTGTATCATGTGTTTGAGTCACAAGTGAGTCATGAGTTGCTGTTTACTCTCTGTACTACATGCTACTCTCACCTGCAGGATGGAGTCAGGGATGTCTTATGACCCACACTTCTGTCCCTGAGAAATGCTGGCTGAAAAGCTAGCCCCTTCATACCTAACTCATACTGGGTTTTCCCACATACCAGGTGGCTGAAATTGTGTTTACTCAAGTTTGGGTCTTTGATTTTTTTCCATTGATCTATGAGTTTATTTTTGTGCCAGTTCCATGCTGTTTTTATGACTATACCTCTGCAATAGAGTTTGAAATCTGGTATAGTAATCCCCCCATTACTCTTTTTGCTCAGGGTTACTTTTGCTATCTGGGGTCTTTTATTTTTCCATATGAATTTTTAAATTTTTATTTATTTCTTTTATGTGTATGAATGTACTGTCTGCATGCAGGTCTGTGCACCCATGTTGTGCAACACCATGAAGGTCAGAGGAGGGCATCAAATTCCCCTGGAATGGAGTCGAAGATGATTCTCAGCTGCCATGTGGGTGCTGGGAAACAAACCCGGGTCCTCTGCAAGAGCAGTTGATGCTCTTAACTGCTAGGCCATCTCTCCAGGCCCTCCATATGAATTTTAAAATGTTTATTTTTCCAATTCTTTGGAGAAAGTCATGGGGATTTTGATTGGGATTGCATTGAATCTACATACTACTTTTGGTAGGATGGTCATTTTTACTATATTAATTCCTCCAATCCATGAGGGTGGGAGGTCCTTCCATCTTCTGGTGTCTTCCTCAATCTCCTTCTAAGATTTAAATTTTTCATTGTAGAGATCTTTAATGTCTTTGGTCACCTTTGCTCTGAGATATTTTAATTCTTTGAGGGTATTGTGAATGGGAGAGTTGCCTTGAACTCCTCCAATTGCTTGTTACTGGCATATAGAAAGATATTTTCACAGATTAATTTGGTAACCTGCCACTTTACTGAAACTGCTAATAATTTCTAGTTTTCTGGTGGAATTTTTGGTATTTCTTAGGTATTGTATCAGGTCATCTGCACAAAGGAATCATTTAAACTCTTTTCCAATTAGTACTCTTTTAATTTCCTTCTCTTGTGTTGTTGCTCTAGCAAGAGTTTCAAGCACTATATTGAAAAAGTGGAGATAATGGGCAGCCCTGCAGGATTCTTGATTTTAAGGGGAATTCTAGATTTTCTCCATTTAGAATGATGCTGGCTATATTTAGTTGTATATAGCTTTAATTATATTGAGGTATGTTCCCTAGAGTTCAATTCCTTCTAGTACGTTAAACATAAAAGGTATGTTGAGTTTTATCAAAGGCCTTTTCTGCATTGATTGAGATGATAATGTGGTTTTTATCTTTCACTCTATTTATATGATTTAAAGCATTTATTGATTTTGATTTATGTATGTTTAACCATCCATGCATCTCTGGAATAAATCTGACTTTTGATTGAGATGATAATGTGGTTTTTGTCTTTCACTCTATTTATATGATTTAAAGCATTTATTGATTTTGATTTATGTATGTTTAACCATCCATGCATCTCTGGAATAAATCTGACTTGATCATGGTGGACGAACTTTTTGATGTGTGCTTGTATGTATTTTGCAAGTATTTTGTTGAGAATTTTTACATCTTTATTTATTAAGGATATTGGTCTATGGTTTTTTTCTGTTTTGGTATTTTTTGGTTGTATCTTTGCCTGATTTTGGTATTAGAGTAATGCTGGCTCCATAGAAGGAATTTGGGAAATTTCCCTTTGTTTCTATCCTTTTGAATAACCTGTAAATATTCATTGTAGATCTTGTTTCAATGTCTGGTAGTATTCTGCCATAAACCCATCTGGGCCTGGGCTTTTATTTTAGTTCAGAGATTTTGTATTACTCTTTCAATTTCCATATATGTTATGGGTCTATTTAAGCTGTTGATGTCTTCTTGGTTAAGCTTTGGTGAATTCCATGATTTCAGATATTCATCCATTTCTCTTAGGTTTTGAAATTTGATAGTATCTTTTTGTTATCTGTTGTGATGTTTCCCCTTTCATCTCTATTTTTGTTGATTTGGAGTTGCTCTTTCTTTTGGTTAACTGGGCTAGAGGTCTATCTATCTTGTTTATACTTTCAAAGAACCAGCTATTGGACTCATTGATTCTTTTTTTTTGTTTCAATTTCATTGATCTTCCCTCTAAATTTTTATTTTGGTCTGTTGGTTTTGGGATTGATTTGTTGTCTCTCAAGTGGTTTTAGTTGCAGTGTTAGGTCATTAATTTGTGGTCTTTCTGGTTTTTTTTTTTCTTAGAGCTATGAATTTCCCTCTTAGGACTGCTTTTAAAGTGTCCCAGGAATACTTTTATTTCTTAATTTCTCCTGTGACCCATTCATTGTTCAGGAGTGTGTTGTTTAGTCTCCATGAGTTCATGTAGATATTAGGGCTTCTTCTGCTGTTCACATTATGCTTTATTGCATTGTGGTCTGATAGAATGCATGGGATTTCAATTTTTTTGTATTTGTCAAGGTTTGTTTTGTGTCCCAGTATGTGGTCTATTTTGGAGAATATTCTATAGGGTGCTGAATAGAAAGTGTATTCTTTGGTGCTTTGGTACAATATTTGGTAGATGTCTGTTAGGTCCATTTGGTGTATCCTATTCAGTTCAGATGTCTCTCTGTCTATTCTTTGTCCAGTTGACCTGTCTAATGGGCACAGTGGAGTATTGAAGTATACCACGATTAGGGTGTTAAGATTAATCTGTGCCTTAAATTCTTATAGAATTGTGTTTATGAATTTCGGTGCACCAGAATTTGGTGCCTATAAATTCATTATTGTGAAATATTCATGGCTAATTGTTCTTTTGATAAGAATATAGTGACCCATGGAACCAGAGCGGAAGTGGAGAGGTGGCAAAGTCTGGCGGAACCCTTGGTCTTTGGGGACCTGGAAAACTCCACAGAGACCTGGGGAGCCCTCAATCTGGGGAGCTGGGTGCTGTGGAAATGGAGGCAGGCAGAACTAGACTGGCAGGGGACTCAGCCCAGCCATAGGAACCACAGGGAATGGCTATTACAAAGGGGATTCCCTGAGAGTCCTGGAAGTTTGGACAAGAGAATCCTGACATACATCCACCATGACATTGTGACACTGATCTGCATTACCACAGGTGAAGTGGATTTTCAGTGAACTGAAAGGAAGGTTCTCAAAATTAGAGAAGACTCGTTATAGAAGATCACTTGGAAAGGAAAGTCATTGTAGGAGAAAAGAGATGACTTCTTTTCAGGATCCAATTACTTTTAAGAGTGTATCCACTGACTTCTCCCAGGAGGAGTGGAAATGCCTAGACTCTGCTCAGAGGGCTTTGTATAGGGAGACGATGTTGGAGAATTACAATAATCTGGTGTCTATAGGTCTTGCTAGGTGTAAGCCTGTTCTGGTCTCCTGTCTGGAGAAAAGCAAAGAGCCCTGGAAGGTGAAGAGCGAAGACTGTAGTCAACCAGAACTCAACACTTAGAAGACTTCAGAGAATGTATATTGGTGAAAAATCCTACAAATGTGAAGATCATGATAAATTATTTATAAAAATGTCATATATAAAGAGTCATCAAGTGATCCAAACTAGGGAGAAACCCTACAAATGTGAAGAATGTGACAAGTCCTTTATTCAAAGGGCATATCTTAGATGACATGAGAGGATTTATCCAGTGGAGAAACCCTACAAACATGAAGAATCTGACAAGTCCTTTATTCAAAGTGAACAGCTTAGAGCACATGAGAGAATTCATACAGGGGAGAAACCCTACAAATGTGAAGAATGTGACAAGTCCTTTATTCAAAGTGAACAGCTTAGAGCCACATGAGAGAATTCATACAGGGGAGAAACCTACAAATGTGAAGAATGTGACAAGTCCTTTATGTGTAGGTCACATCTTAGCTGACATGAGAGAATTCATACAGGGGGAGAAACCCTACAAATGTGAAGAATGTGACAAGTCCTTTATGTGTAGGTCACATCTTAGCTGACATGAGAGAATTCATACAGGGGAGAAACCCTACAAATGTGAAGAATGTGAAAAGTCCTTTATTCAAAGTACACAACTTAGACAACATAAGAGAATTCACACAGGGGAGAAACCCTACAAATGTGAGGAATGTGACAAGTCATTTATTTGAAGTCCTGATCTCAGAGTACATGAGAGAATTCATACAGGGGAAAAACCCTAAAAATGTGAAGAATGTGACAAGTCCTTTATTTGAAGGAAACATCTTAGAGTACAAAAGAGAATTCATACAAGGGAGAAACCCTACAAATGTGAAGAATGTGACAAATTGTTTACTATGTTGTCACATCTTAGACGACACGAGAGAATTCATACAGGGTAAAAACCCTACAAATGTGAAGAATGTGGCAAATCATTTATTCGAAGTCCTGATGTCAGAGTACATGAGAGAATTCATACAGGGTAAACCCTACAAATGTGAAGAATGTGAAGATCATTTGATCTCAGAGTACATGACAGAATTCACACAGGGTGGAAACCCTACAAATGTGAAGTGTGTGATAAGTCCTTTATTTGAAACCCTGATCTTAGACAAAATGAGAAAATTCATAAAGGTTAAAACCCTACAAATGTGAAAAGTCCTTTACTGATAAGTCAGCTCTTAGAAGACATCATAGAATTCATAATGAAAGGAGATACCAGATATCTAAGTGCCACAGCCATTCATTTAACCATATGTCAGATTCAAGAATATAATAAGAAAGCATTCTGGAGAAACAGTTTACAATTGTACAAGTTTGTCAGATCTTGGGCTCATTCTGAAGAGAACAATACAGAATATATATGAGAGGGAAAGTAGTAAATGCAATAATCTTGTTTAAATATTTAATAAATATTTAAATTTTAGGAAAACTGCAATGTCTACTGAAGAAAATGTTAGAAATCCAAAATGGTGGGGCTGGAGAGTTGGCCTAGCAGTTAAGAGCGCCGACCGCTCTTGCAGAGGACCCGGGTTCGATCCCCAGCACCCACATGGCGGCCAAGAACCGTCCAAAACTCCAATTCCAGGAGAACTCCAGTTCCAGGGGAATCTGAGACCCTCTTCTGACCTCAGCGGCACTGCACGACACGGGTGCACAAACTTGCATGCAGACAGTACATTCATACACATACATAAATAAATAAAATTAATTAAAAATTTTAAAAAAAGAAATCCAAAATGGTAAAGTCTCATAAATTTTCATTTTTAATTCAATATGAGGCAGTTCTTAAGTATGAGTAACTAGAAACTTAAAAGACTTGAAAGAAGTTTTACTTGTTCATCCATTCTTGTCAAATATCACAGAATCTAAAATATAAATAGGTCCTAATTCTAAAAATGATTTTAGTTGTAATTCCATTTGGCTCACATCTTAAGACACATCAGAAGTTTCATACTGAGTAAGAGACTCACAGAATTATGTTGTTAAAATATTATTCACTGACAAAACTTCAGAGTGTGTATTAGCAACACAAATATCTAAGATATGTCAGAATTTCACAAAACATTATAACATGAATGTTTGAAAATGTCTGGCATATATACAACATGGAAAATCCTAAAGGGCATGAATGAGAATTGTCTTTATTTAAGTATTAAATGGTAAATAAAATATTTCCAGACCTCAAAAAAAAAGAATGTAGTGACCCTCTTCATCTCTTCTGATTTTTAGTTTAAAGTCTATTTTGTGTGATATTAGATTGGCAACTCCTATTACTGAGGGCTTCTCCTAACCTTTCCCAATGGCTTGTTGAATGTTCAATTTCCTTTTTTCATTTCAGCCTGAGTTTTCTTCAGTATTTTCCATATTTTTGTGAATTCATTCAGAAGTTTATCATTGTCTTCTTTTAGTTTATCCCTATCCTCTTTTAGTTCTTTGATTTGTTTATGTGTTCTTTAAATTCCTTGAATTCCTTGATTCTGTTTATGATGGTTATTTTAAGATCTGTGTTCTGAGTTATTTCTAGGGTGGGGGGTCTTCATTGTAAGAGTCTTCTACAGTATTGGTGGTATTTACAGGGGAGTTATTATTTGGGTTTTTCATGATACTGTTATGGTTTTGGCTTGTGGATTTGTTTTGTTGTTTGTATTCTGCTACAAAAATGAAGTGTTTATTTGCTGAAATGAAGACTGACTGCTTGTTTTCTTCAGGTACCTTCATTATCTTCTTATTAGGTGGATGATCTAGGCTTCAGATTTTCACTTTGATTTTGTACTGCAGGGACCAACTAGTTCTTGCCCAGCTAGTCTGGAGCTCCTCAAGAGGCCCAGGACAGTAACAGTCACACAGACTTGAACCCACACCATTTGATTTACCTTACTGATTCTTTGGGGGCTGGTTGTAAGCATTTGGATCTGGGTCCAAGGCCAAGAAAGCCTAGCCTGGAGCCAGGGGAGGGACCCGAGGTGTTCCCTAGCTAATGGTTGTGATTCTGTCTCACCTGCTGGGTCCCTAGTCACTCAAGTGGGTGTCTTGCCTCTCAGTGGGTGATCTGTCTCATGTGCCAGGAGCCAAAGCTGCAGCTGCTGGGAGTTGGGAGCTGAGGTGGAGCCAAAGCTGTAGTCCAGGCATGAAGACCTCTGGGTGGGTGGTCTGGGTGGGTGGACCTTGTCTTGCCAGCTGGGAGCAGGGATTTGAAATGGAGGTGCACAGGCAGGGCTCTGTCTCACCCCCCTGGGAGCTGGGAGCTGGACATTGGGTGTTGGGATCTGATTTAGCAGAGCTGGCTGTGGGTTTACTGTAAATGGCTTTAATTGTGTTCAGGAATGTTCCCTCCAGGACTTTAAACATGAAGGCATGCTGAGTTTTGTTGAAGGCTTTTTCCACATTGATTGAGATGACCGTGTAGTTTTTGTCTTTCAGTCTGTTTATGTGCTTTATGATGTTTGTTGATTTATGTATGTTGAACCATCCCTGCATGTCTGGTATGAATCCAGCTTGGTCATGGTGATTGATATGTGCCTGCGTGTGGTTTGCAAGGGTTTTTTTTTGGGGGGGGTCTTTCCAAGACAGGGTCTCCCTGTAATCCCAGCTGTCCTGGAACTCACTCTGTAGACCAGGCTGTCCTTGAACTCACAAAGATCAGCCTGCCTCTGCCTCCCGAGTTCTAGGATTAAAGGCATGCTCCACCATACCTAGCTTATGTCTTTCTTTAATTTGCAAGTATTTTGTTGAGAACTTTTGCATCTATGTTCATTAGTGAGATGGATCTATATTTTTCTTCTTTGATTGTATCTTTGCCTGGTTTTGGTATTAAAGTGATGCTAGTTTCATAGAAGGAATTTGGGAGATTTCCTTCTGTTTCTGTCCTCTTGAATAATTTGAGTAGTAGTGGCTGTAGTTCTTTAAATGTCTTACAGAATTCTGTCGTGAATCCATCTGGACCTGGGCTTTATTTAGTTGGGAGTTTTTTTTTTTATTACAGTTTCAATTTCCTCCTTTATTATGGGTCTATTTAAGCTGTCAATCTCTTCCCAGTTAAGTCTTTGTGGATTCAATGATGTCCAGTTTTCATCCATTTCTCTTAGGGTTTCAAATTTAGTAGAGTATAGGTTTTCAAAGTATTCCTGTAAGATTGTCTGAATCTTTTCACTATCTGTTGTGATGTTTCCCTTTTCATCTCTAATTTGGTTGATTTGGAGTTGCTCTTACCTTCTTTTAGTCAATTGGGCTAGACATCTATCTTGTTTATCCTTTCAAAGAACCAGCTCTTGGATTTGTTGATTTTTGGATTGTTCTCTTTGTTTCTATTTCACTGATTTCTGCTTTGAATTTTGTTATTTCTTCCTGTCTGCCAGGTTTATTTGTTGCTGCCTGTTAAGTGTTTTTAGTTGCAGTGGTAAGTCATTTATTTGTGCTCTTTCTGTTTTCTTAATGTACGCACTTAGGACTGTGAATTTCCCTCTCAGGATTGATTTTAAGGTGTCCCATAGGTTTTGCTGTGTTGTATCATTCCTTTCATTTAGTGCTAGGAATGCTTTTAATTTCTTTCTTTATTTCTCCTTTGACCCATTCATTATTCAGCCATGTGTTGTTAGTCTCCATGTGTTCTTTTTTTTTAATTTTTTTAAATTAATTTTATTTATTTCTGTATGTGTATGAATGTACTGTCTGCATGCAAGTTTGTGCACCCGTATCGTGCAACGCCATGGAGGTCAGAAGAGGGTATCGGATTCCCCTGGAACTGGAGTTCTCCTGGAATTGGAGTTTCAGATGGTTCTTGGCCATCATGTGGGTGCTGGGGATCAAACCCGGGTCCTCTGTAAGAGCGGTCCATGCTCTTAACTGCTAGGCCATCTCTCCAGCCCTCCATGTGTTCTTGTAGCTGGTAGGGATCTTTCTGGTGCTGATATTAAGCTTTATTGCACTGTGATCTGATAAGATGCATGAAATTATTTCAATTTTTTGTATTTGCTGAAGTCTGCTCTGTGTCTCAGTATATGGTAGATTTTGGAGAATGTTGCATGGGGTGCTGAGTAGAAAGTATATTCTTTGGTGTTTGGGTGGAATATTCAGTAGATGTGTGTTAGGTCCATTTGGTGTATTATATTGTTCAGTTCAGATGTCTCTCTGTTTATTCTTTGTCCAGTTGACCTGTCCAAAGGGTTCAGTGGGGTATTGAAGTCTCCCACTATTAGTGATTAGGATTGATCTGTGTCTTGAAATCTTTCAGAATGGTGTTTATGAATTTTGGTCCTCTAGTGTTTGGTGCATATATATTTATGATTGTGAGATCTTCATGGTTGATTTATCCTTTGATAAGGATGTAGTGACCCTCTTCATCTCTTCTGATTAGTTTTACCTTGAAAACTATTTTGTCCTATATTAAAATAGCAACTCCTGCTTGCTTTTTGGTGCCATTTGGTTGAAATATTTTTCCATACTTTCACCTTAAGATGGTCTGTCCTTGAAGGTGAGGTGTGTTTTTTGTAGACAGAAGAAAGATGGATTTAGTTTCTTAATACATTCTTCCAGTATTTGTCTCTTGATTGGGGAGTTTAGATGGTTAATATTTGGGGTTAATATTGAGAGAAGTATGTTGCTTCCCTTCAGTTTATTTTCTGTTTGCATTTTTGGTCTGTTTGTATTTCTGTGTTTATACTTTCATTAATTACTCTCTTGCCACTTGGGGATAGCTGCTCCTTTCCTCTATCCTCTGAACTGCTTCAAGTATTGGCTGGAGGGTTGGATTTCTAGACATGTAATCTTTCATCTTGTTTATACCATGAAATATTTTCCTTTCTCCTTTGATTATAATTGACATTTTTGCTGGGTAGAGTACCCTGGGTTGGCATCTGTGGTCATTTAGTACTGGAAATACTTTGGTCCAATTTCTTCTGGCTTTCATCATTTGTCTTGAAAAAATGGTTGAATATTTGAAATCCTGGGAATCACCAAAGCTTAACCAAGAAGAAAGAGATCGACAGCTTAAACAGACCCATATTATATGAAGAAATTGAAAATGTAATAAGAAACCTCCCAACTAAAAAAAGCCCAGGCCCAGATGGTTTCATGGCAGAATTCTACAAAACATTTCAAAAAGACTTAAAACCATTATTACTCAAAATGTTCAGAAGGATACAAGCAGAGGGAATTCTCCCAAATTCCTTCTATGAAGCCAGCATCACTCTACTACCAAAACCAGGCAAAGATACAACCAAAAAGGAGAACTATAGACCCATCTCATTAATGAACACAGATGCAAAAATTCTAAACAAAATACTTGCAAACTGCACACAGACCCACATTAAGAAGATCATTCATCATGACCAAGTTGGATTCATAACAGAGATGCAGGGATGGTTCAACATATGAAAATCCATTCTTCCTAGGTTTTCAAACTTAGTAGAGTATAGGTTTTTGAAGTATTCCTGTATGATTGTCTGGATCTTTTCATTGTCTGTTGTGACATTTTCCCTTTCACCATGGATTCTATTGATTTGGAGTTTCTCTTTTTTTCTTTTGGTTAACTGGGATAGAGGTCTGTCTATCTTGTTTATTCTCTCAAAGAACCAACTTTTGGATTCATTGATTTTTTTTGTATTGTTTTCTTTTTTTCTATTTCATTTATTTCTGTTCTGATTATTGTTATTTCTTCCTGTCTGTTGTGTTTAGGCTTCATTTGTTGTTGTCTTTCAAGTATTTTTAGTTGCATTATTAAGGAGTGTGTTGTTTAGTCTCCATGTGTTCTTGTAGATAGTAAGGCTTATCCTGATGTTGATATTGAGCTTTATTTATTGCACTGTGGTCTGATAGAATGCATGAAATTATTTCAATCTTTTTGTATTTGTGGAGGTTTTTTCTGTGTCTCAGTATGTGGTCAATTTTGGAGAATGTTCCATGGGGTGCTGAGTAGAAAGTGTATTCTCTGTTATTTGGGTGGAATATTTGGTAGATGTCTGTGAGGACTGTTTGGTGTATTATATCATTCAGTTCAGATGTCTCTCTGTTTATTCCTTGTTGATCGGTGCAAAGGGCTCAGTGGGGTATTGAAGTCCCCTACTATGAGTTTGCTGGGGTTAATCTGTGCCTTGAGGTCCTGGAGAATTGTCTTTATAAAGTTTGGTGCACCAGAGTTTGCTGCATATATATTCATGATTATGAAATCTTCATGGTTAATTGTTCCTTTGATAAAGATGTAATGGACCTCTTTGTCTTTTCTGATTTCTTTTATTTTAAAGTCTATTTTGTCTAATATTAAAATAGCAACTTCTGCTTTCTTTTTGGTACCATTTGCTTGGAATTTTTTTTTCCATTCCTTCACCTTAAGTTGGTGCCTATCCTTGAGAGTGAGATAATTTTCTTTTGGACAGCATGTAAATGGGTTCTGTTTCCTAATCCAATCTCCCAGTCTATGTCTTTTGATTGGGGAATTTAGTCCATTAATATTTAAGGTTATAATGGTCAACTGCCCCCATCGGCACTTCTATGGTAGGTTGGCTCATCAATGTTCTTTGTTCTTTGTCTTCACCAGAGGTGAGCGCATTGACCTTCTTTACTCTTCTGTGTGTTGTACATCCTAATAGGGAGGAACATTCATTTTGTCCTCGGTTTGCCCAGTAACTCCACATAAGGACTGACTATCTGGGAGTTGAAACCAAAGACTGACCCCCCGAAGGTGACCCTCTCAACCAGAGACACCTTGCAGGCATACGGCCATGGCATAACAACCCATGGAAGTCCCCCACTAAACACAAGACATTTGGTCCAACACACAATCTCCCATGTCTGCTTGTTTTACTTTCACTTCTGTTCATCTTGTCTTCCCCCTAAGACTGCTCCTATGGAGGGGTTGCCTTCTCACTATAAGGAACCTGAAATAAAGGCACTTAAATCCCTGTTAATTACCAGAGGTGTGAAGGTCAAATCAACTGATCTGGAGACATTCTGGAATAAAGCAGAAACTAACGCCCCATGGATCTCTCCTGAGGACATGCAGAAGCCCGATCTCTGGATGCAGGTACTTTATCTGACCTGCAAGCGAGAGATCACCTCAGGGACTCTCCCCCCTGCTTCCTTTGTGCCTATTCTCATGGCAGGAATTGCTAGCCTCAAATCCTCCTCACCAGAGGAACTAATTGCTTCTCACAACAAACATTGTAAGGAACAAGCTAGTGTTAATCACTCCACCAAGTCACTGCTTCCAGTACTTTCTGATATGAATTCCTCTGATGAGGAAGATGAGGGCGCCACAGATGAGGCTGCTTCTGCTAAACCATATTTATCAATTGAAAAACCTAAGCTTCCTGACCACTCTCGCCTGCTTCCGGCCACGAGCTCTTCTCCTCAATATCCATGGAGAGAGATTGAAAATTCGGGTGACTGTGCTAACACTCCATGTCCCCTGGCCCTCGCATTGGTCATTCCTTGCTCTAACTCAGGACATGGCCCTTATTCTGAACTGGCCTTTGTTCTACCATTGCCCTGTTCTTGGGTGGAGGCATAACCAGTAAGCCTGGGTCTGAATGTGGCTGCCCGGCCCTGGATTCCTACCCCCATTGCAGACCTCATCCTTATCCACAAAACCTGCAGTGAGTCAGGACTGGGCTCACCTTATTTTGAATAAGTCTTAAAACAATGGTCCACGCAACTCCATACTCAATATGACTGGTATAAACTTCAGAAGTCAGTACTGGAGTCTGCTGTGTTCCTCAACTGGCAATCTGCCTATGATGACAATGCAGAGACACAGGCATGTGAAAATATTCAAAATGGCATCCCCATGACTCTAACCATCCTCATGGACAGTAATTACCTTGACCCTGTTCCTCAGTCCATGGTGGGTGTTTATACCTATTCCCACCAGGTCTCTGATCTGGCCATTAAGGCCCTCAAAGCCTGTGTACCCTGGGACCCCTTGGCATACTTTCATAACCCAGTCCTATGGTCTGGGGAGTCCTTTACAGACTTCCTCACAAGAGTCCCCAAAGCAGTTGAAAGGAGAGTGGAAGCCGGCCCCACTAGAGACATGCTAATCAAACAATTGGCTTGGGAGGGGCTCAATTCCCCAACCAAAAATATGGTTGCAGCAGTTCGTAATGATGACCTCCACAAGTGGGTTGTAGCTACCAGAGTCCTGGATCGCGGGGCAGGACCCACTGCAGCTCTCACTGCTTCTCTTGATGCCCTAATTTCTAAAAGACAAGGCACAGGCGGGGGCAGCCCCAGCAGCGGGGATGTGGATGCACAGGACTTTCTCAACTATTCCATCCTACTCAGGGAACAAATCTCACACCTCAGTTCCACAAGGGGGGTGGCCCTGGACTTAAATATTTCCTTTATGGGGCAAATTTGGAACAACATTAAAAACTCTTTGACCCCTCCTGGATAGCAACTTACGCTATACTAGCAGGTATAGTAATTGCACTAATGATTCTGTTTAAGTGTCTCCTACAGTATATCTCCAAACATTAACAAGACCACAGTCCAGGTGCTTATGGCTCTAGAGCATTCTGATCGTGGCCCACCAAAAGTGGTGTTTAGGGCTTGGCTCACAGACATATGTGAGGCAACCATGTATTCCTCCTCATACACCCTTGGTGCCCTCCAGGGAAACTGTCCTTTGAGGGCCAGTAGTCAATGATGGGTAAGAACCCTGTAAGCCAGGGCAACCTAAGACAGGCACAGTCCAAAATACTGTACACCCTGAGGTGGGGACAACAATGCCAAACCAAAGAAATCTGGCTCCCACTGGGCAGCCCGAGAAAGTAAAAACCAAAGGCAGGATATGTAGGAGAAGTAAGCCCTGTCGCTGACATGCATGGCACATGCTCAATTATAAATTCCCCATGGAGCCAAGCTGAAATCTGCCTACCAGCCTAGTGATGAGTGACATGGAACCATGTGATGAGAGGAACCAACCAAAGAGGGACAACACAGCTTTGTCTTACCATGGGACCAATAGGATGGCAGGAAGGGGGAATAAATGTTTGCCTGGTGCCTGCAATAAATGAGTCTTTTGCCACTTGTCTGACTCGTTGACTCTGCATCTTCCTACCCCCGCCCTCAAGGGTCCCTAACCTGACCACTGGCAACAGATGTGTGTTGCTTCCTTTCACCTTATTATCCATTTGCATTTTTAGTCTAGGTTTCTACTAATGCAGTTATTCCCTTATTAATTTCTCTTTCTAGGTGCCTGGGATAGTTGCTCCTCTCTTCTGTCCCTTGAATTGCTTCAAGTATTCTCTGAAGGGTTGGTTTTCTGGACATGTATTCTATCATCTTGTCTATGTCATGGAAGATTTTTCTCTCTCTTTTAACTATAATCAACATTTTTCCTGGGTATAGTAACATGGGTTGGCATCTACAGTCATTTAACACTGGGGATATGGGGATATATTGCTCCACATTATTCTTGCTTTCATAGTTTTCACTGAGAAGTCAGTTGAAATTCTGATGTGTTTCCCCTTTCAAAACTTATTGTATTTCTCTTGTGGCTTTCAGGATTTTGTCTTTGTTTTGGGCGTCTAGCATTTTAACTATGATATGGCATGGGGAATTTCTTTTCTGATCTTGTCTGTTTGGAGTTCTATGTGCTTCTTGCATTTATAAATAGGATAGGGACAGTTAGACTTAGCGTAGGGACAGCCCAGGGATAGTTAACCAGTAGGGACAGGATAGGAATAGAACAGGAGTAGACTTTAGCGATAGTTCATTGAAGCCAAGTGGTTGGGAATGGGCCTAAGGGGTGGCATATGGATCTCAGCTGTTTTGTGTGTTACTAGGACATTTATTCTAATTATGTAAAAATAACCCTATGACAAATTATAAAAATTTCATGTTTCTTATTGAACATCAAACAATAATGTGACTTTCCTCTCTTGCAGGTCAACTTAACAAACCTTTACTTATTATGTATGTGTGTATGTGTGTATATGTGCATTCACACGTGTGTATGGATGTGTATTCTTGTGTTCTAAGTATATTTTAATGTTAACAGCTATAATACCAGTAAAAACACTGCCTCTGAGTTGGAACTTGGCCCTTCCCTCTCAAGATGCAGATTTATATTAAACAGCCAACACATAATTTAATTTTGACAAAGGTTATGGGTTATCTATTAAAAATAATAAAAATTCATTGAACATCTTAATGGATCTACCCTGCCACCTACTGGTTACACCCTTTCAACATCTGAAACAAAGACACAACCAGGTTTTCATAGTATTAAAATGTTAGCAAAGTTTGGGGTCTTTGGGAATTTAAAAAGAAAAAGAAAAAATATTGTGAATTCCCATTAACATCATTATAGAATTCCCACCCATCATTTTTTAATTATTGCATGCATACAGGCCAAGACATGCTTGCATTTTTTTCAGGTGGCCAGTGAGTTGGAAAAAGGTTCCAGTGCAGACCACCAATCTGAGTAGCTGGTGTTCAGGTCTGCATTTCATTCGGGTGGCCAGTGGGTTGGAAAAAGGTTCCAGTGTGGACCACCAATCTGGGTAGCTGGTGTTATGAGTGGACATAGGCTGAAGATAGGCCTACAGCCATCAGCCTGAAATTCCTTTTCAGGGTTCAGCAGTCTCTGGGCAGGTGGGAAGTCACAGCCAAGAGTGGGAAACATGTCTCATTGTCCCAGGCTAAGAACCTGAGTTGGAAATACCTCTTAGGTCAGGTTATGGAAGTAACTGACTGACCTCTGTGCTGAGGGGTCAGTTCCTCACAGTGTCCACACCGTGTTCCCCTTCCCTTAGCAGGACCATGCTCTACCTGCTCGTGGTGATGGAAGCTTCCTAGAAGCTCCCACAAAAGAAAACAAATCATGATGGTAATCAAATTGTTCCTTAACTACAAAATAACCAACTACTATGGTCACAATTTCCCATGGGACGTATATATCCAGTCTGTAACTAATGGGCATAAGAATTATAAAAGAGGGGCTGGAGAGATGGCCTAGCGGTTAAGAGCGCCGACCGCTCTTGCAGAGGACCCGGGTTCGATCCCCAGCACCCACATGGCGGCTGAGAGCCGTCTGAAACTCCAATTCCAGGAGAACTCCAGTTCCAGGGGAATCCGAGACCCTCTTCTGACCTCCGCGGCATTGCACGACACGGGT
This sequence comes from Rhizomys pruinosus, assembly GCA_009823505.1. Lineage (NCBI taxonomy): Eukaryota > Metazoa > Chordata > Mammalia > Rodentia > Spalacidae > Rhizomys > Rhizomys pruinosus. Next base: position 3,083,097 of record VZQC01015004.1, read on the forward strand.
GCACAAACCTGCATGCAGACAGTACATTGATACACATACAGAAATAAATAAAAATTAAAAAAAAAAGAATTATAAAAGAAAATTTTATTAAGAGCTAGATATTATAAAATCTTTAAAGCAGGTTTACATGCCAGGCCTGGAAAAGTCATCTCCAAGAGCTTAGAGGAAGATGGTCATTAAAATCCACTCTGTAAGGTTTGCAGTTTAAAATATTATACTTAAAAATAGCAGCCGGGCATGGTGGTGCACGCCTTTAATCCTAGCACTTGGGAGGCAGAGGCAGGTGGATCTTTGTGAGTTCAAGGCCAGCCTTGTCTACAGAGTGAGTTCCAGGACAGCTGGGGCTACAGGGAGACCCTGTCTCGAAAAGACCAAAAAAAAAAAAAAAACCCTCCATATATTTACATATAGAGGTATTTCAGTAGAGATTTATACAGAAATACAAAATAAGCCGTATGAGTTAATGGACTTGATTTCTCTGAAGTCATAGTCTTGTCATACAATTTTAAAGAAAGAAAGTATATATTTGGTCAAAATTTATTTGCCCAAGCTTTGTCTATATATTATAGGATATTTTAAGACTTAGTAAAAATGTCTATATTAGTTGGTTGAAAGTTTTAATAAAATAGTAATACATTTAAACTAATTGGGAATATGAAATGTTAATTGTTTTATTTATAATTTGTATTGAATTTCTGACAATAACTTTGGGGTTAAGGTGCACAAATGGTCTCTATATTTTTGTGTGTTATACAGTATCACCTTGTAACATTCTCTTTTACCTGTAGGATAATTTAACTAAAGGAGTTAAGTTTACTTCCCAAATAAATAGCATACAATCAATAATAAACAGCTTGGGTGAGTTTAATAAAAACTTTTATCTTGGTTCCTGTTTATAGGCATGTGTAATACAACTGCCTTTTAAACATCTATAGGTCAAAATATTAAAATTTAAAAAACAAGAAGAGGGAGGTGGTAGAGTACTCCCTCTGGGATATAAATAGAAAACTCTGTATTCCAAACCTTTTGATAAATTTTCAATTTTGAAATCTTAAAACTAACAATGGGAAAACATTTGCATGTTCCCACAGGTCAAAACATCATCAGCTTAATGGATGAGAAAGAAAAGACACAGCTTTGCATTGTGCAGGATGTACCAAGAAATACCAGCAGAGAATCTGGCCCATCTGAACATTAAAAGGAAGAAAATCCTCAGACTTCCTGAGCCACAGGCACCAAACATCTCTGTGGATCCTATTTGAAACAACTGTTTATAATGTGCCCTAATAAAGTTTACCTTCCAGGTGCCACAAAGTTTTAGTATGAGAGACTTTCCTACCTCTCCTTTTCATAGAAAAAAGGAAAACATGATGGTAATGAAGTCATTCCCTAACTGTAAGTGAGAGCCAACTGTTATAGTAGTAATTTCTCATAAAACGGGTATCACTACTTTAATTGACAGATAGACATAAGAACTATGAAAAGATAATTCTCTATTCAAAGCCAAATATAATAGTAAAGTCTTTATAAGCTGTGTAAGTAAGCAAAATATATTAACACAGGAGAGCTCTGATATCAGCAGTGAATCATTCTGCCAAGGAGATGTTGGCTAGGGGATCCAAGCCCCCAAAACGTAAAGGCCTTTTAACTGTGGGCTGGGATACCTGCCAGAAGAGTGGCAGTAAGGCCCTGCTATCGAAGACCTGGTGTAAGCATGGGAAAGATGTATTGAGACCTCACTTGAAAGTGTACAGGTGGCCTCTGGAATACCAGAGAGCATTACCAAAGGCCACCAAGTCAATGAAGCAAATATTGGTCTCTTTGAGTGAAACAAGACTCCTTCATCACTGTCAGCTACCCCTCACCTGGCTGGAAATACTGTGCTGCAGTGGCAAACATATATCTGTATATCCCAAATCTAATTGGCAATTAACTCTCTCTTTGGAGGAATAATTCATGGCTGATGCCATAAGCTTACATCCTTTAGTGATTAAGGGATGTTATAAGCCACAATAAGAACTTGTTACCCTTTATAGAAATGCCACAGTTCATGGATTAGCATACAATCCAAACATCTGTGTCTATGCCCACAACTTAGCTTCCATAATAATTAGTACTCTTTAATGCCTGTACATCTAATTGTTGTGCTTTGTTAGTAGGATTAAAAAGGTAACCCTGGATAAACTGTCAACCCATGAAGGGAAACAACCTGAAGAGACTACAGTACAAAATGACATCTACAGAGAAAGTAGACTGTTTTGCTTCTCACCCACTTGTGCTGCTTTCCCAAAACCTGCAGAAGAGGAGGCGTGATAGAATGTAAGGGCTGTGGAGATTGGGGTGAATTGTGAGACTACAGCAATACAGACTGGACTCTTATTTGCTCAACATGGTTGTGCATACAAGCTTCTCCAATTGGACTATGGGAACCTTTGGTTGTTCAAAATTTGGACATAGATACTTGCTAATTGGTTTTACCTGAATGTTACTTACATTCATTGCTTATGCTTGACAATTGGTTTACTTCATGGTTGGGGTTTTTGGATATTAATTGGCCTTAGTGTGAAAATAAAGTTTCAGGTCTGACCTGCCCCCCCACTGCCTGACACTCAAAACAGGCTTGAGCAGCTGGCTATTCAAAACTCAGGTTCCTTTGTGTTGTTAGCCTCACCCATGGGCTCCCCTGCCCCTCAGGAAAAAATAAATAAATAAAATTTAACGGGAAAGATGTGGGAAAATTTAGTTAAGATGGGTAGCATTCTGAACCACACCCTGGGGCCTCCCTGGCCACACCCATGGGGTGGGATGTAGTGATGAAAAGGTTTAGGATTTGGCCCAGGGAGTTGAGTCATGCTGTCTATGTTTAGACAAAATGTCTAAACCAGACATTTTGGAATAAAGCTCTCTCTGTATTTAGACTTTAACATGCATTTGTGTGGTGTGCTTTCCTGTGCGTGTTTTCCACATGGATCATCCTGGGAATAAATGTGACACCCCACAAATGGCCCCACATCCACTTTTATGTATTCTTAAATTTTTCATAATCTATACTTGAGCTTTTTAGTTGGTCTGTGTTATCTTCCAGGTCTGATATTCTTTGTTCTGCTTCCTCCATTCTACTTCTGAGGCTTTTTCATTCCTTTCCACTTGGATGAGTGTTCAATTTTCTTTTTCATTTCATCCTGTAATTTTTTTTCACAGTACAGACCAGGCACTGTGGCCTAGGCTGAAGTGTACATGGGGTAGTTTTGCTCTGCCTCCTCTTTCTATACAGTCAGTGTAGAAACACAGCCTATGGTAAGCACCAGGAGGCCCATCCTGTGATTCCTTTAGTGTTTTCACTTCCTTTTGGAGCTTCTCAATCTCTTCCTGTAGCTCCTTGCTTCGCTGTTTGGTTTCCTTTTTCAGTGTTTCCAGTTCTTTCTGGAGTTTGTCATTCTCTCCCTCTAGCTCTTTCTGGCATTTTTCTTTCTTTTTTTTTTTTTTCACATAAATTTATTTATTTATTTATTTATTTATTTATTTATTTATTTATTTTTAACAAATCTAGACCCGTGTTCCCGCTCATTCCCCGACCCCGCCAGAGCTCATGCATTCTGCCAGACATGCTTTCCATCTCTTAGTCATTCTCAATATTTTCCATGGGGAAGTTGACTGTTTTGAGCAGAAGTTCACTGTTTCAGTCAGTTCTTTGATGCAGTCTTTTCTGTTGTTGTTGTTGTTTCCAAAATGCGTTATGCCCAACTGCTTTGGACAAAAGCTCAGGGGGCCCTATACAAGAAATACTTACAATTGGGTAATTGGCACTAGCATCCACAGATGAGGGATACCATTCGTCATTTGTTTTTCTGGGACTGTGTTACTTCACTCAGCATGATGTCCTCTAGCTCCAGCCATTTTCCTGCAAAGCTCGTGATGTCGTCTTTCTTTACTGCTGCATAGAACTCCATTGTGTAGATGTACCACATTTTCTCTATCCACTCATCAGTTGAGGGGCATTTAGGTTGGTTCCAGCTCCTTGCTATTGTGAAGAGAGCTGCAATAAACATGGCCATGCATGTATCTCTGTGGTGGCGTAAGTCTTGAGGGTACATGCCTAGGAGTGGTATGGCTGGGTCGGGTGGCAAGTTCATTCCAAGTCTTCCAAGGGTTCTCCACACTGCTTTCCATAGTGGCTGTACGAGTTTACATTCCCACCAGCAGTGGATGAGTGTTCCCCTTTCCCCACAACCTCTCCAGCACTTGGTATCATTTGTTTTCTTGATCCTAACCAGTCTTATTGGAGTAAGATGATATCTTAAGGTGGTTTTCATTTGCATTTCCTTAATGATTAGTGATGTTGAGCAGTTTCTGGCATTTTTCATTCTCTCTCTCTAGGTCATTCTTGAGTTTTCCATTCTCTCTCCTTAGTTCTCTGACTTGTTCTTTATATTCTTTGATTTCTTTGAATATGCCTGCTATTTTTCCTCTAAGATCTGTGTCCTGGGGTGGTCCAGGGGGATCCCACTGTAGGAATCTCCCACAGGGTTGGTAGAGCTCAGTGTGGAATTATCCTGCACCTTTCCCATGTTGTCCCTTCCATCATGTCCCTGACATGTGGGTTTCCCTTTGCCTATATTTTGATGTGAATCCCAAATGCTTTGTTACTGTGTTTAAGGCTTGCCTTCCTTGCCTCCTTCAGATGCCTTCATTTTGGTTGCTGTTATTGGGTTTTTTGTTTTGTTTTGTTTCCTCCTTGTTTATCAAGTATTGACTTTACGTTTCAGGCTTTCAATTTTATTTATATATTGGAAGTCTAACTCACTCTTCTCTTTCTGTTCTGGAGGTTCTCCAAAAAATTGGGTAGGGAACAACCCAGTCAGACTCCTGCTGAGCACTGTTCTCACTCTGCTTCCACCAGCCAGTTTCTCTAGGTGGTTTCTAGGGCTTGGTGATGAGGGACTAGAGGTGTCTCAGGTTCACTGTTTAATTTATTGCCTTGCTTTGTGCCCTGGAATCACTATGTGGTTGCACTTGAACACTCCTTCAGCAATTCCAGTTGGGGGGAGGTATGCTTTGCTTAGCCTTGGTACTCTGTGCTTCAGGTTGACCTGGGAAATCCCCATCTAAGCTCTGTGCTCTCAAGTCTCACAGTGGCAACAGGCCCACCTTTTATACCAGCTAGCAAGGGGACTCTGCCTCCTCAGCCACATAAGACAATGATTCAATTATCCAACAATCCAATGATACAGTTATCCAAGAACCCAGTGATAGAATTATCCAATAATCTGCCTGGATGAAGCACCTGGCTCCTGCCTGTGCTTCAGGTGGTCCTGGGAAATCCCCAATCTAAGCTCTGTACACTCAACAGTAATTTTTATAATAACTCTTGTTTCTATAATCCTGCTCAGACTTTTTTTTCCTTTTCGGTCTTTTTGAGACAGGGTCTCCCTGTAGCCCCAGCTGTCCTGGAAGTCACTCTGTAGACCAGGCTGGCCTTGAACTCACAAAGATCTGCTTGCCTCTGCCTCTTGAGTGCTAGGATTAAAGGTGTGTGCCACCACACCCGGCATCTGCTCAGACTTTTAACAAACTTGCTCAATTTTTCTCATTGTCCCTACTATTCTGGAAATACCCAGCCTTCCTAATCTTCATACATAAATCTTTATTTGTCCTTTAATCTAACTTTTAAATGGCTTATTTTCTTTACTAATACCCTGAAACAAATTATAATTTGTAAACAAATGTACCATTTGTTGTGGGAATTTACTAAGCAATATATTACAATTATTTTCATTATAAAAGTTGCAGTAAATATCCATTAATGGAAGTGTATAAAAGAAAAATGTAAAAGCTAACAGCAATATATATTTATATATGTACATATACATGTATATATGAGATTTTTATCTAAAATTCAGTACTGCACAGAGCCATATACTCTACTGATAAGCATAAGGACTCTTACTTGAAGAGAGTATTTTTAGAAATGCCATTTACATTTTAATGTGATACATATTTTTAGTTGGATTTAAAACTTAACAAGTGATGGAAAATGATTAAAATTTTTAATGTCAATTTCATTAAGGGAAAGGCTAAAGAATGAGATAACTTAAAATATTTAGTTGCTTTAGTAAGGCACTACAAAATCTAATAAAGACCATTTAAAGATTAACAATACCAAAAGCATGGAGTATAAGAAAATGGTATTTCTGAGTATGATTTCATTACAGTTGATGAAGGCACACAGGGTAGGAAGTATGTGGCAGCCACAGTTCAGGCCCAGTGCAGTCTTCTGTTTCCTATGATTCCTCATAGGAAGGGGGTATGAAAGAAACAGACATAAAATTGCAGTATTAGTCCAGTGTCTAAGAAGACGCATGGTGAAACACCAGTTTTGTGTTAATTTTTGAGATGTTTAGAGGTTGTCTGGTGTATAAATAAAAGCACATGGTAATTTTATAAAATAAACAATACGTTTTAAGGTAGTTAATTTGAACGTGTTGTAGTTGTTTTGTGAAGGGCCCTTGTCAGCTGGTCTTAAGTAAACAAGATAGTGCCTAAAGGAAGTAAGGTAGGCCTGGCCAGGATTGTTTTGAAATTCTTCTGATTGACTCTAGCTATTTCCTTACTCGTGGACAGCTCGTGATCAGCTCATGCTTACTATTGAAGTCTATGGGACAATCAGTTCCTGCAGCCTGTGTGCTGCTTTGACCTTTAAGATGATTGGCTGTTTCACACCATCCCTTTGTGGTTTTTGCCTTCATAAACTGCTGTAGTGCTTGCAATAAATGAGTTCCTGCTTGACTAGACTCCCTGTCGCATCTTATTGTCTTTGGGAAAGGAAGGCTGGGGAGCTGGAGGACAGCGCACTCACCTTCCCCCCTCCCCCCATTGCGGGGGAACCCTCAGGCCTGCGGGATGGAGCTGGGACAGAGAGGGAACCCCAAAATTTTGTTTGAGGCTGTTTTGTTGGAGGGAAGAGATTGTCTTAGGGCATCTGGGGATTGTTCCTATAAGGTACCCCAGAAGAAGCCACGTGCTGCTGTGTCTGACCTAAGTGTTGGAGTATGGATGAGTCTAGAGATTCTTAAATATGTCTCCGACCAGAGAAATGGGAGCACAGTTGTCACACGGCCAACTCCAAGAGCCCATTTAAGTAAAAGAAAAAGAAAATGTTAGGTTTATGTTAGTGTTATCCCAAATGAAAAGGAAGACGCCATGTTTAGGCACTCTGGAGCAAGTTTACTTGAAAGTAGCTGGAGCTGGACTCAGAGTGGGAGAAGAGGCAACACCAAGGGGGCTTCTGGCCAGGGCTTTTAAACCACGGAGGGTTGAGGAACTGAGGTCACTGACTGACAGTTTCTAGAGGGAGTGGTAAGTTCCTGTGCACTCTACAATTGCCTGCTGCTTCATAGGCACCTGCTGCTTCATAGGCACCAGCCTGGAATGTCTGGCTATGGTTGTGGAGAACCAAGCTTAATAGTGCAGCCTTCTGGTTATAATACAGAAGGGGAACCGTATTCTCTTTTCAACTTCTTCCTGCTGATAGGGGGCATAGTTTGGGAAAAGAAAGGGTGTTTCAGTCTGGAAAATCAGGATCTGGTCTCTGTCTCAGCCACTCTAGATGACTGGTATGTAGCTTCTCCCTCTACAACTGAAAGAAGCTGGTTAAGTCTTGTATGAGTGAGTTGTTGGATTTAGTTTTGAAAATCACCGTAAGAGGCATGGTGCCACAGTGCACAGAATTCCCAGTACCAACAGGGGGCCTAATAAGGGTATTAGCCATGGGAGGATCACTGCTCAGGGACCCCAGCTGGAGGAGCCCTCTCTGCCGGAAGTCCACTGTGGTAGTTCTTGTACTACAGTTGGCAACCAGTGGATATTTTGTTCTGCCTTTCCTGACTTGTTGACATAGTAACGACATTCTTTCAGAATGATGCCTGTAAGCAGGTCCAGGGCCCTCCTGTTCTGTACAGTGACCTCTGTTAATGAGAGTTGCTGCTGTAGAATTTGAATGGTTTCTGTGACTTCCACTGCAGTGAAGAGCTGTGTGTTAAGTTGCTGGAAATCTCGAGAACACTGCTGAGCTGTGATGAAGGTGTTTCCCAAACTCCCTGACATGAATCTGGTGTCACCCCTCCCCCACCCCCTGCAGAGACCAAGATGATCCCCACCAACACTTAAAGGGGCTGCTCACCCAATCCTGGGGTGGTGGACAGCTAAGGATCCTTCCCAAATCCCCTTTGTTCCTAGGTATGCCTGGACCTCTCCTGAAATATGAAGAATTAGACCAGGCTTGAGTACTACTGGAAGTAATGGGCCAGAGGTATTAGGTGTGCACTAGAGAAGAGCAGAGAAATGCCAGCCCTGGTGCCAGGGAGGCTTAGCCCCTGACTGTCAAATTCTTGATGGTGATACCTGGGCAGTTTGAAACCCAAGCCACCCAGCCCAGCACTCAGTTTGAGATAGGGAGGTCGGGGTAGCCAAAGGGTGCTAAGTAGGGGGCTTGACAAACACTCAGAAGTGGTTTGATTAGACGTGGAGAGGGAGAAGTTATGGTCTTTGTAATGGCATGCAGAGAAAGCATTCAGAAGTGTTAAGGGAGTGGAATTTAAGTTAATTCCATTAAGAAGTGGAAAGGGAGAGTACTTTATCCCATGAGGGTCTAAGTGTAGAGTTGAGCCAATGGAGAAGTTGGATCGTCTGGTATCTGGTGCTCATCTGGTATCTGGTGCTGTTAAGGGACTCTAAAGCCCTTTGGGTATGGGAATTTTGAATGGTCTTTCTAATCTTTATCCTGCCTCTGACCGAATTTAGAAGAACTATGCTTCATTTAAAATGCCTGCAGCTGCCACATGGCCAGGAAGAGGGTTTGGTGATTTTAAAGTTATATTTTCTCTCCTGATATGGAGAAAATTGGTTCAGGTTGTATCCCCCATGCAAGCCCCAACCAGTGGTACTTACAGGACCAGGATGGACAGCCTCTCCATTCCCCAGAATCTGTATAGTCATCATTGTCCTGTTCTCTGATAAAACAGAGGAATTTAATATAGTTCTCAGATCCGGAATGAGCTCCTGGGCATCGGTAGGTGCACAGGTCAAGAATGTGAAAGGAAAGTGAAATGGAGGGGCAAGAGGAGCACTGGCATTCTGAATAGTTAAGAAGCCTGGTTTCCTGGTTTTGTTTATCATTGAGTGCTCAGACTTCAAGCCTGTAGGTACATGGAAGCATGATACAGGACTCTGGATTGATAGTAGCCAGGGTTAGAGGGAGAGTTATGATAGAGACAGGTGAAGGAGATTAAGTGCCTCATAGAGATATGGGCCTGGATGGCTATTCTTGTATAGAAAGCAAAGATGGGACCCTCTGGATCTTGTTTTAGAGGGCCAGTTGTGGTGGCCAAATTCTTGCTGTGAGCCTTTGCAGGATTGAGTTTAGAGAGCTGTATCCAGCCCTGGATCCCAAGGAGCTTGGCTATGGTAGGTGTGGATAGGATCACCAGGTAAGATCCACGCCAACAGGGTTGTAGGGTGGACCTGGCGGTTCTGTCCTTGGTGGTCGAGTGGAGGAAGGTATAGTCTCCAGGCTGTAGAAGGCAGGCTACCAAATCCCTAGAGGCCTATGGGATGATATGATCAGCATGTTCCCTGAGGAGTTGTCTTAGGAGAGAGAAGGGAGGCATGTAGTCTTGAAGGAGAGTCGGATTTTCTAGCAGAAGATTACTTAGTAGGTGAGACTAGCCATATATTAAAGCAAAGGGACTATGGAAGGAGGGGGATCAGAGAACAGCTCTGAATCTCGTTAAGGCCAGAGGGAGGAGATAGGTTCATGACTGGTGGAACTCCAAAGACAGATTGGTCAGTTCGGCCCTAGGCAATTCTTTTTTTTTTTTTTTTTTTTTTTCCATTATTTTTTTTTAATTTTTTATTTATTTATTATTGTTTATGTGTATGAATGTATTTTATGTCTTTTTTTTTTTGTGCACCCAGTGCGTCGATGCGTCCCGGCAGGTCAAGAAGACTGGTCTCGGATTCCCTGAGAAACTGGATTCTCCTGGAAGGCCACTTCTTAAGAAGGGAGTGAGCCCTCTTTACCTTTCCTGATGATTGAGGATGATAAGGAACACGATGCCTACAAAAGATTCCTAGTGCCTGAAAGACCGATTGAGTCACTTTTGAAACAAAAGCTGGACCATTGTCTGATTGGAGGCTGAGTGGGAAGCCAAAACGATGGAGAATATGTTGTATCAGATGGGTCAAAACAACATCTGATGTCTCCTCCTTGGTAGGGAAAGCTTCAATCTAGTGTGAAAATATTCAGCCATTATCTAAAGATATTCTGACTCCCTACAAAGGGGCATGTGTTAAAGTTAATCTTGTCAGTCAACCCACGGGTGAGTGCTCCGGTGTTGATGAGGCTTGAAGGATGGACGGGGTTGCCCACACCCTTGGAGGAACAGAGGCACAACAGAGCAAGAAGACAGAGACATTTCAGTGAGACAATTTGGAAGAAGTTATAGGTGATAGGAGGAGAGAGTCAACGAAAACTTTAGACAGAGTGGCACCACAGGTACGAAGATTTGTGACAATCTAGGATCAAATGAGAGGAGCTTGGCCTCAGCGCGAAGGTGCATGTTGTCTCGAATGAAGGTGCCGAGCCATCCAGATCTTGAGTGTGGCCCACAGAAGAAGAGAGTGGAGAATATTGACTTAGGAGGAGAAAAGGGAGGAGAAGCAGCAGAGATCAGGAAGGAGTAATCATTTGAGGCCCTCAAGGGTTCTCTAAGTTAGCATAGCACGAGTAGTCTCCCCATCATTGCCCTGGGCTATTGGGATCTGAAATGTAGAGGTCGGTGACTTACTGTAGTGAACAACGCGCATGCTTTAGAAAGGTGATAGTACGAAGTTTCTTTTTTATTTTTTAAATTTATTTTATTGATGGCTTTGATGTCAATTCATACATTTTTTCCAATTAGCTTCAGGCTTATTTCCCTTCCCTTCCCCCCATCCCCACCCATCCCAGGATCATGCCATTCTGCCAATAACTGTCTCATCTTCTCTTCAGTTTTTTTTTCATTTTTAAGCTATAATGGATAATCATGAGTACTGAGACATCCTTCATGCGAAACCTATCCTGCACGGCTGTTGTGCCCAAAGCACCTACAGCCCCACCATCAAGTGGGTTGGTGACAGGTTGTTTTTTCAATACAAGTTATCAAATGATGTCCGAGACTCATTGCGTGTAAAGTTTCACCATTCACCCCATGCAGCCCTTACTTACTACCCGCCCCTCTTCCGCAGGTTGTTCCCTAGGCTTAGAAAAGGGGCACAGGTGGATGAGAGTAAACAAGTCTACTCTCTCTGGAGCTGTTGATTGGACTCTGGTCAATCTGGCTGTTTTCCTTTCATGGCTGACATTTTCCAGGAATAACCTTTCGATGCCTACTAATGAAGAACAAGCAATCTAGATATATAGGTATTGAGGCAGCACTAATAGTCTTAGTGGTAGGTTACTTTAGCATGACCACAATTTGGATAGTGTTAATCCATGAATTACAATCTTCCCCCCTTTAATATGACAGGGTCTTACTGTGCTTATAAAATTCTAAACCTTAGAGGATGTAGCTTGTGGCATACAGCCATGGTTTATTTCTCCAAGGGGAGAGCCAATAGCCAATTAGATTTGGGATATACAGGCACATGGCTGCCTCTGCTGCACAGTATTTCCAGGCAGGTGAGGTGTAGCTGGTGCTGACGGTGGAGTCTTGCTTGACTCAGGGAGACCCATATTTGCTTTATTGGTTTAGTGGCCTTTGGTAACACTCTCTGGCATTCCAGAGGCCATCTGTACACTTGCATGTGTGGTCTCAATACATCCCTCCCATGTTAACGTCAGGTCTTCGGCAGCAGGGTCTTATTGCCTCTCCTCCTGTAGGTATCCCAACTTAGAGGCAAGGAGCCCTTACCTTTTGTGGGGCCTTGGATCCCCTGGCCAACATCCACCTGGTAGAACAATCCATTGCTGATGTCAGAGCTCCTGTATTAATATATTTTGCCTGAGTGCATAGCCCTAGGACTTTAGTATTATATTTGGTTCTGAACAGAGAGTAATCCCTTCCACAGTTCCCATGTCTAGTAGTCAATTAAAGAAAGCAGTTTTACCGGTTTTATAAGAGATTACCTCTACAATAGTTGTCTCCAATTTACAGTTGGGGAGCGACCTCATCATTGTCATATTTCTCCTTGTTCTATGGGTGGGAAGGCAAGGAAGTCTCTCATATCAGAACCTTTGTGGCACCTAGAAGGTAAGTTTCATTAGGACTCATTATAACTAGTTGTTACATGTAGGATCCACAGAGGGGTTCGATGTTTATGGCAATCTGAGGCTTTTCTTCCTTTGAATGTTCAGACGGGTCAGCCTTTCCGTTGCCACTAGAAGGGATATACGAAGTTTCTAAGAGCTTGAGGATGAGGGGGCCTGTAGGCAAATGCAAGCCACATGTGGCCACAGACATTATCATATTGCTGCATACAATAAATGGATTTGTCATGACCTTTACCATCTAACAAGATCCCCAGTCCATTATTTCACACGTGTGTCATTGTAAGTCCATCAGACTTGGCTGTTTGCTAGCAGGTGTGACTGGAGATCAGCACATCAGCTCCCAGTCCGAAATTCAAGCCTTGAGGTCATCAACCCCTTGGCTTGTGGAGTAATTGACAAGAGGCCTTAAGTGGGGGACAAGCAGCTCTCCAGCCTAAATCTGTGGGGTAATCAGCCACCCAGATTTGGCTTCGGTATACGTCCACTGGCAGTTGGTACCTGTGAAAGGTGTCAGTTCCCCAGGGAGAAGCCCGGGAGTGGTAGTCTCATCTCCCTCAGCAGAATGGAGAGATATCTGGTGCCTGAACGTGGGGCACTGAAGCTCTTTGGTGAGTTTGAACCCCTGCAAAGATGGGAAATTTACTTTTTTAAGGGATCTGTATTTCAGGAGGACCCATTCTGGAACACAGTTTTTGAATGTGCTCCCTGGCTTTCTACTGCAGGCGTGGTTCTTTTGTTCTGTTGCAGTTATTGTTTACCAAATTTTGGGTCAGAAACAAATTAACACCTCTGAAGCATTACAGGCCCCCAAATAACGAAAGCAGAGAGACTCCTCCCCATATTGACTCTGCTGCTGTGCCTATGGATGGCGCTAGCAAGGTCTTGGCCTGTGCCAGAGCCCGCTTCTTTGATAGATCTTGAGGGCCCTCCGGAGCCTGCTCCCTCTTGGAAACTTTCACACACTCCTCAGTTTGCTCCTGCTGCACCTCTGGCTGCTCCTTTGGCTTCCTCAGATTTGAGGAACCTGTCAGTCTCTCAGCTCTCCCAGCCTGTGGGTGCTCAGCGAGATCACGAGTAGGGATTTCCCCTTTCCCTTCTCCCCATGTTTTAGAGGCTTTTCCAGTTAACATTGAACCTACCCCACACCATCCACTCATTCAGTACCCTCATGAGGCTATTACTATCAAGGACCTCTGGGAGACCATTTCTAAAAACAGCCCCTGCTCCCCATATGTGGAGAGCCTCTTAGACACTATATGTGTTGGCCTCAACACTCCCTATGACTGGAAGCAGATGGCTAGAGCTGTCTTAACGCCCAGTCATTTTTTAAACGTGGAAGGCTTTTTTTTTTAAGACCAATGTGAACAACAGGCTGATTGCAATAATACTCTTGGAGTACAAATTAATAAACATCAGCTCCATGGAGAGGGCCTATTTTGGAGCAATCCAATAGAGCAAGCCCAGAGCCCACCACAAACATTTGATCAGGTGTACGCTTGCGCCATGAGGGCTTGGAGGCCATCCCTCCGAAAGTCTGCCTCATTCTCCCAACTGCACTAATGGTCTAAGGAAGTTTTACACAATTCCTTACCTGGGTTACTGAAGCAGTGGAGAGAAAGGTCTCTCTTGGGGAAGCCTGTGAAACTTTGACTATGGATCTAGTATATGAAGGTGCTAATGCTGACTATAAGGCAGCCATTCGTCTGGCTCATTCTAAGCCACACAAGGACTGGATTATTGCTACTCAAGATATTGGAAGGTGAACTTCTGAGATGGTGGCATTGGCACAGGCATTTGCCTCCACCTTGCAGCTCTTCAGGAAGGATCTCAGATGTTCAGATTGTGGCCAAATGATGCATGTGCATTTGGCTTTGCCCCCTTATTCCTGTGGCTCTGGGCCTGCCTAGGAATGCTAAGCGACCCACCATGCCTTGCCCCAGGTGCTGGAGGGGGGTTTCATTGGGCAGAGAAATGCCATGCTAAGTATACTAAAGACAGTACTACAATCAATGAGACTTTAAACTTTACTCGGGGCAACTCCCAGCTCAACAAGAAAGGGAATCAAGACCCTGCCAGCCTTTTCTTCCTCTGCCAATCATATGGGAATAGAGGAGCCTGAAGTTTTTTTGTACCAATGCAGATTTACATTGGAGATAGGCTTTTTAAATGCTTTTTAGACAATGGGGCAGACTTAACCATTCTTAGGAAAGAGGAGGTCCCCCCAAAATGGGAGTAACTGAAGGGCATTTGGTTCAAGGCATGGGTGGAAATGTAATCTTTTTTTAACGTTTTTAAATTTTTATTTATTTATTTATTTTTTAAATTTTTTTTATTAATTTTATTTATTTCTGTATGTGTGCGAATGCACTGTCTGCATGCAAGTCCGTGCACCCGTGTCGTGCAATGCCGCGGAGGTCAGAAGAGGGTGTCGGACTCCCCTGGAGCTGGAGTTCTCCTGGAATTGGAGTTTCAGACGGTTCTGAGCCGCCATGTGGGTGCTGGGGATCGAACCCGGGTCCTCTGCAAGAGCGGTCGGCGCTCTTAACCGCTAGGCCATCTCTCCAGCCCCTATTTATTTATTTTTTATGCATATGAATGTACTGTCTGCATGTAGGTTGGTGCACCCGTGTTGTGCAATGCCACGGAGGTCAGAAGAGGGTGTCTGATTCTCCTGGAACTGGAGTTAAAGATGGTTCTTAGCTGCCATGTGGGTGGTGGGAATCAAACCCAGGTCTTCTTCAAGAGCAGTCGGTGCTCTTAACCACTGAGCCATCTCTCCAGCCCTGGAAATGTAATCTTTATTTTTTATTTTTTTTAATCTTAGCATACTTGGTAATTTATTTATCAGCAAATAAGTTACCAAAAACTTCGCCTCAAGTTTCAAAGGAGTGTAGTTTGAAAGGAGTGTAACCAGGAAGTAGGGAGAGGCCATATGTACTTAGTATAACATTGAATCGATATTATATCTCTGTGCTCCCATTATTTATTTTAATATAGACATTATATGTAATGATAGAATGGCAATAACTTTTGTTGAAATTAGTCCTTCCCTTAACTGTTCTCATCTTTACAATGTCTTAAATCTTAGATGTGAAAATAGAGATTATATATTTAAAGGTATATCTATGGCAATAACAATTATTTTGATGTTATCTTTATTACTGATTTTAATTTACATACAGATATTTGGAGTTAGAAAATACAAATGAGGGATAACATATGTCATTTGTTTTTCTGAGACTCACCTCACTCAGCCTAACACCCTCCAGTTCCATCCATTTGCCTAAAAAATTCATGCAGTCATCCTTTTTCACTGCTGCCCGGAATTCCACTTTATAAATGTACCACATCTTCATTATCCACTTATCAGTTGAAGGACATACAGTTGCTTTCACCTCTCTGCTATTGTGAAAAGAGCAGCAATAAACATGGCTGTGCAATTATCTCTGCTATAGGATGCATATGGGTGCATCACATAAGAATGGTATAATTGGATCAAATGGTAGGTTAATTTTTAGTCTTTTTTTAAGAGTTCTCCACACTGCTTTCCATAAGGACTGCATGAGTTTGCAATCTCACCACCAATGAATAATTGTTCCCCTATCTCCACACAGTCTCCAAAGGTTAATGTTGTTTGTGTTCTTGATCTTAACTAATCTTATCTGTGTAAGATGAAATCATTTTTTCTTTTCAATGTTTATTTATTTATTTATATATTTTTATCAAATCTAGACCTGTGTCCCCCACCCTATCCCCCCACCCCACCAGAGCTCATGCATTCTGCCAAACATGCTTTTCATCTCTTTCTCAGTCTTTCTCAATATTCTCTATGTGGAAGTTGACTGTTTTGAGCAGAAGTTCACTGTTTCAGTCAGTTCTTTGATGCAGTCCCTTCTGTTGTTGTTGTTGTTGTTGTTGTTGATTCCAATATGCATCACTCCAACTGCTTGGACAAAAGCTCAAGGGGCCGTGCATAAGAAATACTTACAACTAAGTAATTGGCACTAGCATCCACAGATGAGGGAGACCATTTGTCGTTTGTTTTTCTGGGACTGTGTTACTTCACTCAGCATGATGTCCTCTAGCTCCAGCCATTTTCCTGCAAAGATCATGATGTCATCTTTCTTTTTTTTTTTATGTGTATGAATGTACTGTCTGCATGTAGGTCTGTGCACCTGTGTCATGCAGTGCCTCAGAGGTGAGAAGAGGGCGTGAATTCCCCTGGAATGGAGTTAAAGACGGTTCTCAGCCGCCATGTGGGTGCTGGAGATCGATCCTGGGTCCTCTGCAAGAGCAGCTGGTGCTCTTAACCGCTAGGCCATCTCTCCAGCCCAAGATGTCATGTTTCTTTACTGCTGCATAGAACTCCATTGTGTAGATGTGCCACATTTTCTCTATCCACTTGTCAGTTGAGGGGCATTTGGGATGGTTCCAGCTCTTGTTATACTGAAGAGAGCTGAAATAAACATGGCTATGCATGTATCTCTGCAGTGGGGTGAGTCTTGGGGGGGTACATACCTAGGAGTGGTATGGCTGGGTTGGGTGGCAAGTTCATTCCAAGTCTTCCAAGGGTTCTCCACACTGCTTTCCATAGTGGCTGCACGAGTTTACATTCCCACTAGCAGTGGAGAGTGTTCCCTTTTCCCCACAACCTCTCCAGCACTTGGTATCATTTGTTTTCTTGATCCTAGCCAGTCTTACTGGAGTAAGATGATATCTTAAAGTGGTTTTGATTTGCATTTCCTTAATGATTAGTGATGTTGAACACTTCTTAAGGTGTTTCTCAGACATCTCTAATTCCTCACTTGTGAAGTCTGTTCAGCTCTTTGCTCCATCTACTGAGTGGGTAATTTGTTT
>VZQC01015004.1:3104944-3160915 GCA_009823505.1 Rhizomys pruinosus
AATTTTTATTTATTTCGCTATGTGTATGAATGTACTGTCTGCATGCAGGTGTGTGCACCCGTGTCGTGCAGTGCCGCGGAGGTCAGAAGAGGGTGTCGGATTCCCCTGGAACTGGAGTTCTCCTGGAATTGGAGTTTCAGACAGTTCTCGGCTGCCATGTGGGTGCTGGGGATCGAACCTGGATCCTCTGTAAGAGCGGTCGGTGCTCTTAACCGCTAGGCCATCTCTCCAGCCCCAACCCTACCTTTTATACCAGCTCGGAGGATAACTCCGCCCCCACAGCCACAAAAGCCAATTAAGCCAAAGACAACTGTATTAGCTGTATTAAGTCAATCAACAATCAGCCTTGCTGAAGCACCCAGCTCCTACCTACCTTCCTGCACTTCAGCTGGGCTTGGGAGATCTCTTGGAAATGTAATCTTTAAAACAACCATATGGCCTGTAATTTGGAGAGATTTAAATGGGGGACAGGGGACCATTAAGCCTCTAATTGTGCTAAGACTTCTTCACAATTTATTTGGTAAGGACTTCCTTGATGCTTCAGGGGTGATCCTACCCATGGAAGGCAGAGTCTCCTGCGATCCAGCAATAGACTCTTCAGTCCAAGACCAAGGCCAGATGCACCCCCAATTTTAAGGGCCACTATTCTGCTGCCCCCTATTAAGGTGGAATGGGTGACCTCGACCCCTGTCTGGGCAGAACAGTGGCAGCTTCCTGCACCAAAACTTGCTGCCTTGGAGTTCCTAGTAGCTGAGCAACTAGAGGCAGGACACACTAAGCCTTTAGGAGCTTTCGGAATACTCCTATTTTTGCAATTCAAAAGAAACAGCAAGAAAAATTCTGCATGCTTCAGGATCTCAGGGCTATCAATGTCACAACAGAAAAAATGGGCACAACCCAGCCTGAGTTTCCTTGGTTGTCAACTATATCAATGGGCAAACTCATTGCTATTCTCGATATTAAAGATTGTTTCTTTTATATTCCCTTACACCCTGAGGATAGGCCTCATTTTGCACTTACTCTTACTCATAAAAACCATTCCTCTCCCACACAAAGATATCAATGAAAGGTCCTGCCTCAATGTATAAAAAATAGCCCAATGATATGTCAGATTTCTTTAGTCATGCTTTAAAAGATTTTTCCAAAATTCCAGGGTTAGATGTTATGTATTACATGGGCAACATCTTACTAGCTCACTGTGATAAAGCAGTCCTGGTTGCTTTACTTCCACAGGTTTTATCAGCCCTTGAGGCCATTCATTTAAGTATCTCCCAGGAAAAAGTCCAATTGCCCCTCCATAGGAATTCCTATGTCCAATCCTGGAGACCAGAATAATCCTGCCTCAGACACCAGTTATCAAACTTTCAGAGAAGGTGCCTTTAAATCAACTTCAAGAGGCTTTGAGAACCATTAACTGGGTTCACCCCTGGCTCCATATATCTTCAAAGGAACTGTGTCCATTGTACAATTGCCTGAAGGGCTCTGCAGAACCTTCCTCCTAGCCTTGAGTAACTAGAGGCTCACATTGTTATTGAAAACATCTGGAGAGATGGCCTAGCGGTTAAGAGCGCCGACTGCTCTTGCAGAGGATCCGGGTTCCATCCCCAGCACGCACATGGCAGCCGAGAACCGTCCGAAACTCCAGTTCCAGGAGAACTCCAGTTCCAGGGGAATCCAAGACCCTCTTCTGACCTCCGCAGCATTGCACGACATGGGTGCACAGACTTGCATGCAGACAGTACATTCATACACATACAGAAATAAATAAAATTAATAAAAAAATATTAAAAAAAACAACAACAAAAAAAAAACATCAACTCTTCCTTGGTCATAATTCTCGCCCCTGGAGATTGCCCAGTAGGGGTCATTTAGCAGTCTCATGGACCTCTGGAATGGCTGCATCTTGCATACCATAGAATTCAAAAGACAACTCCTGGATTAGAAGTGGTTGCAGCCATGGTTAGATAGTTTTGCCGAAGAACTCTCCATCTCTTTGGCATAGAACCTGAGCACTTCTTCCTCTTAAAAAAAAAAGATGTTTTGGATTAGGCTATGTAGCATAATGACCCTTCACTATTTTCTTTGAAGGTTTTCCTCATGTGGTTGATAACCACCTGCCTGATCACAAACTCTTGGCTAGCCTTGAAGAGTTGCCACTAACAGTGGCCCCTATTTTGGTGTCCCAGTCCATCCCTGGGGCCTGCCTCATCTTTACTAATGCCTCCAATGAAGGGGTGGCACCGGTGTCCATCTGGCTGGACTTATCCTTCAAAGTCCAATGCTTCTGGCTATTACACAAGGACTCAGTACAGCTGAAAGAACATTTTGCCATATATCAGGCCTATTGTCTGTTTTTCTCTGAGCCTATCAATCTTTTTTACTGATTGCAAATACTGTGCTTCTATATCACCATTGCTAACTTTATGCTATCTGCCAATTGGATTTTCTAAACCTCTTGATACCTGTAGATTTCTTCTGTGTGTGTGTGTGTGTGTGTGTGTGTGTGTGTGTGTATTTTACTGAAACAGGGTCTCTCTGTAGCCCAGCTGGACTGGAGCTCACTATGTAGACCAGGTTGGCTTTGCACCCACAGAGATCCACCTGCCTCGGCCTCCCGAGTGCTGGTATTAAAAGCATGTGCCACCACACCCAGCAATACCTTTATGTCAAAGTTCTAAAATCCACACCAACACAATGACGAAGATCAAAAGATGATTTTATTGGAAGCAGAGAAAGTTTAGAGAAGAGAAGAAATGGGAACGGAGGAAGCAGAGAAAGGTTTGGGGGAGGGGAGAGATGGGGAAGAAGAAATCAGAGAGAACAAAGAACAAAGGAGGGAAGAACTGTGCATCAGGCTGTGCTCTCTAGCATGCTGGCTAGCAAGCGATGACCTCAGCCCACAAATGCATGGGCTTTTTATACAAAATCCAAGGGGAGGTACAGGACGGACTTGTTAACTTTTAAATTCATTGGATTAAACAGAATTTACTGCACTGGTCAGTTTCTCATTGGACTAGCTTTCCTGCAGTTACTCTGGGGCACTGGGGAGTGGGCTTTCTGACCTTCTTTGGACATTCCTGAGACTAGGGGCAGCTGGTGTCTAGTGATTGGTTGGAGACCTTCAGCCATATATTCCAGTGTTATCTTTTAGCTTTGTCCTGGCACAGCGGCCAACAGGCAAGCAGGCTTTAGGACCCTGCGGAACCACCTATCCTCACCTCAGTCAGCGGATCCTGGGCATCAGCCACAGGCCATGCACAGACTGGACTCAAGTGTGCCAGTCTGTGTGGAGCCGCCCCCGCAGAGAGTCCTTACTCTTACATTTATAATTCTTACAAACGAAGCACTTGAGATGTGCTCGGCTCTGCTCTTTGTCCAGGGTATCCGATCTCATTCAGGTTTACCAGGACAATTGGCAGCTCTCAGTAATGAAGTGGATAAGCTGGCTGCAGAAGGACAGCCCTCTTGTTATTCAGCTCTTTTGCAAGCTTCCAGTTTGCATTCCCAGTTCCGTTAGTTGGCACATAGCCTGCATCAGATATTTCCTTCTTTAACAGTCAGTAAGTGTAAACAATTGGTCCGTAGTTGCAAGGCCTGTGCTTTTATTGATGTTTTGTGTATTTCAGGCATCATTTTTCAGTTCAATTTAGACATATTCCCCTTTCTCTTCCCCCCATCCCATCCCAGATCATGCACTCTGCCATAACTGTCCTGCATCTTTCTCTCAGTCTTTTTTTATGTTTAGGAATTCATATTTTTTTCCATTAATTTTATATTACTCTAAAATATGGATACATGCTCTCCATCCATATACAGTAATTATAGAGTCTGAAAACAAGTGGTGGGTGGATTCTAGAGCCAATTGAGAGATTTACATTATAACAACATAGTTGTTTTCAGATAAACAGAATCTAACAATAATGTTGTTCAGCTTGACTTTCAACTGGGGATTTGGCGTTAGCATCCACAAATGAGGAAAACCATTTGCCGTTTGTTTTTCTGGGACTGTGTTACTTCACTTAGCATAATGGCTTTGAGTTCTATCCATTTACCTGCAAAGTTCATGATGTCATCTTTCTTTTTTTTTTTTCTTTTTTTTTAATTTTTTTTTATTAATTTTATTTCTGTATGTGTATCAATGTACTGTCTGCATGCAGGTTTGTGCACCCGTGTCGTGCAATGCCGTGGAGGTCAGAAGAGGGTCTCGGATTCCCCTGGAACTAGAGTTCTCCTGGAATTGGAGTTTCAGACGGCTCTCGGCCGCCATGTGGGTGCTGGGGATCGAACCCGGGTCCTCTGTAAGAGCGGTCGGTGCTCTTAACCGCTAGGCCATCTCTCCAGCCCCGATGTCATCTTTCTTTACTGCTGAATCGTATTCCATTTTGTAGATATACCACATTTTTGTCATCCACTCGTCAGTTGAGGGGCATTTGGGTTGGTTCCAGCTCTTCACTATTGTGAAGGGAGCTGCAACAAACATGGATGTGCATGTATCTCTGTGGTAAGATGAGTCTTTTGGTTATATGCCCAGGAGTAGTATGACTGGGTCAGGTGGTAGGCTCATTTTTGAGTCTTTTAAGGGTTCTCCACACTGCTTTCCATAATGGTTGTACAAGTTTACATTCCCACCAGCAGTGGATGAGTGTTCCCCTTTCCCCACAACCTCTCCAGCATCTGGTGTCTTTTGTGTTCTTGATCTTAGCCAGTCATATCAGAGTGAGATGATATCTGAGAGTGGATTTAATTTGCATTTCCTTAATTATTAATGATGTTGAACATTTTTTAAGATGCCTGTCAGACATCTTTAATTCCTCACTGGTGAAGTCTCTGTTTAGCTCTTCACTCCATCTTTTGAGTAGGTCATTTGTTTTCTTCTTTTTTTTTTTTTTTTGTTTATATATTCTTGTTTATTTTTTTTGTTTATATATTCTTGACATTAATGCTCTGTCAGATGTATCACTGGTGAAGATATCCTCCCACTCTGTGGGTTTTCTCTTCACTCCCTTGATTGTTTCTTTTGCTGTACAGAAGATTTTGAGTTTGATGAGGTCCCATTTGTCGACTGCTGACTTTAATTCCTGTGCAGCTGCTGTCTGATTTAGAAAGTCTTTTTCTACACCTATGTCTTGTAGGTTGTTGCCAACTTTTTCTTCTGAAGGTGATCTTCAGGGTTGGGGTTTCATGTTGAGATCTTTGATCCACTTGGAGTTGATTTTTGTAGTGGGTGAGAGGTAGGGGTTTAATTTTGTTCTACAAATGGTGATCCAATTTTGCCAGCACCATTTGCTGGAGATGCTATCCTTCCTCCCATTGAGTTTTTTGTTTGCCACTTTGTCAAATATGAGGTGGCTGAAATTGTATGGATCTTCAATTTTGTTCCATTTGTCAGTGGGTCTGTTTTTGTGCCAGTACCATGCTGTCTTTATGACTATGGCCCTGTAATATAGTTTGAAGTCTGGTAGAGCAATCCCCCCTGTACTGCATTTTTCACTCAGGGTTGCCTTAGCTATTCAGGGTCTTTTGTTTTTCCATATGAATTTTTTTTGGTCCTTTTGAGACAGGGTTTCCCTTTAGTCCCAACTGGCCTGCAGCTTGTTCTGTAGACCAGGCTGGCTTTGAACTCACAGAAATCCACCTTGCTCTGCCTCCCGAGTGTGGGATTAAAGGTGTGTGCCACGACACCCGGCTCCATATGAATTTAAGGATTGTTTTTCCAAGACTGTGAAGCTCATGGGGATTTTGACTGGAATTGCAATGATGATTCTGTATATTAATTTGGGTAAAATGGACATTTTTACTATATTAATTTTCCCAATTTATGAGCATGGGAGGTCTTTCCATCTTTTGATCTCATTTTCAATCTCCTTCTTCAGGGGTTTAAAATTTTTGTTGTAGAGGTCTTTGTTATCTTTGGTTAGGTTTGTTCCCAGCTATTTTAATATCTTTGCTGCTATTGTGAGTGGGAAGGTCTTCTTATATTCCTTTTCCACTTGTTTATTGTTGGCATAAAGAAAGGCTACTGATTTTTCTAGGTTAATTTTGTAGCCTGCCACTTTACTAAAATTCTTAGTCGTTTCTAGAAGTTTTCTGATGGAGTTTTTTAGCATCCCTTAGGTAAACTATCATATCATTTTCTCCCTTTAGTTCTTTCAAACATTTGTCATTATCTCCCTCTAGGTCCTTCTTGAGTTTTTTATTCTCGCCCCTTAGTTCTCTAATTTCTTTGAATATGTCTACAATTGTTCTTCTAAGGTCTGTGTCTTGGTTTCCTTCCTGGGAGATCTCATTGTAGGAATCTTCTGTAGGGTTGGTAGAGTTTGGTGTGGATTTATTATGAGCTTTTCCCATGTTGTTTTTTCTTTGCATCTTTGGCATGTGGATTTTTTTTTGTTTGTTTATTTGTTTCTTTGGATTCTGGTGCCTCAACGTTGGCTGCACAGAATATAATCACTAATACTGCACCTGATAGATCCTCTGCACCACCACTCCACTAGTTTGGTGGAGTTGTCACACTAGTGTTGTGCAGGCCGCAGGTGAAGTCCACTCACGCCACACACTTGGTGCACACTGGTGTTGTGCTGTGTGCATGTCTAATTCTGCCCACATTGCATGCTGGAACCTGAAGGTTGGATGGTCCTGGGTAATACCAAGCCTCCAAATGTTTTATATAAATGTTATATTTTTGCACATGTTACTTTTAATATTTTTTAAGAAAAATTGGGTTTTACTTCCAGGACCACATGGGACAGTCCAAATGAAACAATTTTAGTGAACTTCATTTCAGTCTATTTCCTGTCTGCTGTAGGTATGTGAAAAATGCCCCCTTCCATTCTTGATCCCTGGGCTTTAATGTCAACTTGACACACCTGGGATCAAAAAAACCCTTGATAATTGCCTTCATTGGACTGGCCTGTGGCCGTGTCTACAGGATAGCCTCTTAATTGTAAAATAATGTGGGACAGCCTACTCCATTGTGGGCAATGCCATCCCTGGGCAGATTTCTATATTGTATAATACACTAGGCTGAACATGGGCCAGCAGAGCAAGCCAGTAAGTAGCATTTCTTCCTAGCCTGTGCTGCAGTTCCTGCCTCCAGGCTCCTGGCATGGGCTCCCTAGGTAGTGGACTGTGACCTGGGAAATGTAAAGCAAATACACCCTTTCCTCTCCAAGTTAGTATTAGTCAGAGTGTTTTGTCACAGCAATTCAGGATTTATTAAGAATGCTTAAGTCAATGTTCAAGTTTTATTTACGTGTTATTTAGTAATTAAAATACCAAATGCATACAACTGACCCTCTTGAAGCTTTGACAACCATACTTAAAGCTCTAATCTGATTTGCCTAGACGGATTTGAAGGGACAATCTTTTGGCACTTACCCTCTAAGGACAACTTAAGCCCTAGGGGTCTGTATGAGCACTTCTCTACATGTCCTATTACTGTGAGTCACCAGTCATCCCCAGACAGGGAGGTCTTGGAAATTCACTTGAGGGACTCTATCCAGCCAATATCCCCTCAAAGGAGGAAGGTCAATATAGAGGAGAAACTCCTCACAATTCAAAGGGAAGCCCTGGTTAAGCACAGCCTGACTTTGACCTCATGTACATGGAACTGATAAAAGGAAGCAGGTTCAAGGCCTGAGTGAACCCCTGAGAACCAGAACCTCAACTGACTTAACACCCAAACTAAATTAATTTATCTATGTTAACTATATGGTTTTAAACACCCCAAGAGGAAACTATAATCAAAAGAAAAATAAAATAACTTATACTCTATTACCAGAGAGATAGGTGAGAGGTCTGCAGTGCCATGCTAGAAAATACCACTTTTTGTATTGTCATGGTTATGCTGGCTCTCATTCTGGAGCCCTGTGTATTAAAACTTTTTTCCCAATTCCTCAGAATAGAACAGGTCCTCTCTTCCTCTGGAGACTCTAGACAGGGACCCTTCAATGGCTAATGCACTCACTAGGCCCCTGGTTGGTACTGGGAAGTCCATGCATTGGTACACTCATATAAGACTTAACCAGCTTGTCTTTTCACTTGCAGAGACACTAACTACTGGCCACTATTGATTCAGACCGAAACATCAGACATGTAGAGCAGCTAAGATGGAGACCAGACACTAACCCTCCAGCCTGATACCCCTTCCCCCAATACTTCGCCCCCCACCCCCTTCAGCTATGAAGCAGATACAAAAGAGAAAACAATACCCCTTTACTCATCATAATCAAAAGGCTGTTAGGTCTGGCTCTTCCAGAATTCCAAGGGACACACAGATGTCCACTTCCTTCAGAAACTGTCAGTGACCTCTTCCCCTTTACCTGAGGCCCCACCCATTGGATTTAAAAGGGGTGCCTCTGTGGACATTTTTGGCTGATTGCTGGTGCCTGGCCATGTACCCACAGGTGGGTCTGCCCTCATTTGCCTGAGGTAAATATGTTCCCGGAGCAACCTTAAGCCTGGTGTGCCTCTCTTTTATCTGGAGTTCAAACCTGCATAGATCCAACATATGTGTGCCTTTTTTTTAACAATTACCATGACAGGTAACTTCTTTTTACAGCTGAAGAGTCACTTCATTAACATACCCATTTACCTTATTTACTATTAAGAAGGAAAGTAGGAAGGTTTTTTGTGCCAGAGTTTAGCAGCATCTGAAAAACAAGTTTCATTAGGACACATTATAAATAGTTTTAATTAAAAATAGAATCCAGAGAGATGCTTCACACATGTGACTAAGTAGTTGAGGTTCTGCCTCTCCCTGATACTCAGGTGGATCATTCTTTCTGTTGGTGTCTCCTAGTCCATCCCGTACAGTCCAAGGGTGGACATTCATTGCGGGCTCCCATATTGGCAGTGGCTCTGTCTGTGGAAATGCACAAGGAAAACCTCTTCTCAAGGTTATAGCAAAAGATCTGGACCTTTCCAATGTCTAGTCATTAGATTGTACCAGCCTACTAAAAGTGCCTCATTATGCTCTGTCAGAGGACTCCAGTGCTTCTGGAGTGGAGTTACCATGTCTGGTTTTAACAGACAGAAAATTTATGGTAAAGAATGCTGTACATATGGCATCTTGTGGGGAGGGGTGTATACAGTTCTCCCTTCTGTTTTTGTAAGCTGTTCCTTTAAAGTTTTATGCTTTCTCTCAACAATGCCTTGCCCCCGGAAGTTATAAGGAATGCCAGTTATATAAGAAATGTTCCAAAAATCCCAGAAGTGTTTGAACCAGTCACTGGTATATGCCAGGCCATTGTCTGTTATTAATTGATCTGTGGAACACCCATAATTAATATGCAGCAGAGCAGATGTTAACAAACTTTAGCTGCAGATTCTCTTGTCATAGGAGTGGCCATCACATAGTGAGAACAAGTGTCTACTGTAACATGTAAATATTAAGATGACCAAAGGGAGAATAATGTGTAACATCCATTTGCTAAAGGGCATTGGTCTTTAAGCCATAGGGGTTGACCCCCATAGGCTGGAGGGGTCTAATGGCAAAAATGGAGCACAAGGAGTTAGAGGTGAACACAGCACAACACCAGCATACTCCCAGCGTATGGCATGAGCAGACTTCACCTGTGGCCTGAACAACACCAGTGTGCAAAAGACCAGGTGAGCCGTGCCTGCCTTGGTGCTTTGTGCACCAAGTTTTTCCATTTCACCTGAGACTGTAACATGGTGTGCCGTACAGGCCAAAGGGATGGACTTAAAATTCTTGTTGCAATACTAAGTTTTTAATGTTTTTAAATTTTTTTATTTATTTATTTTCTATGTGTATGAATGTACTGTCTGCATGCAGGTTTGTGCACTTGTGTAGTGCAATGCCGTGGAGGTCAGAAGAGGGTGTTGGATTCCCCTGGAACTGGAGTTCTCCTGGAACTGGAGTTACAGATGGTTCTCAGCCACCATGTGGATGCTGGGGATTGAACTTGGGTCCTCTGCAAGAGCAGTCAGCGCTCTTAACTGCTAGTCTATCTCTCCAGCCCCAATACTAATTTTTATAATAATAATAATAATAATAATAATAATAGCAGCAATGAATATCTTGGAAATATTACAACAATTATCTCAGATACAACATTCAAAATTATAACATTTAAGACTGTTCAGAGGTTACAGAGTACTGAGAATCCCCAGCTTTGGGACACAATTTCCATGTAATAAGTATATGAACATATTGAAATAATTAATTTTAGTGATGACACTAAATAAGGATCTAATAATTAATTTTGGTGATGGCAGTTTATAAATGTTGTAATGAGCAGAGGCACATACATTCCTATCAAACATAAATGCTTTCATTTGTAGAAAAAAAAACACCTTAAATGGTCTACCAATGGTCTGATAGATTCTTAATACGTTATAATACATTACAGCATTCTTAACAGTATCATACACATACACACATGTATCCACACATTCTACACATGAGATTTTTTTATCCTAGTGTTTGTACTGAACAGAGTCACATACATTGCTGTCAAGCTTACTGATGTGGCTAATACAGTTTCTCTATCATACTGTCACAGACATCATGAATGTTTTTAAAATATTTTAGCAAGTGATGGAAAACAGAATTACATATCCAATTTGTACTAAGGGCTAGCCATAACTAAAATTACAATTAATGACAGTTTCATCAAGGGAGAAGCTAAAGAATGGGGTGACAGGAGACCTTCAGTCCTAATAAGCATACTAAGGACTAAAGGTAGTTATTTTGAATACATTACATATTCTTAGGATGTTTCATTAGAGGTGAGGAAAAGAAAAAACAGCTGTTAGAAAAGAAAAATCTGTTAGTGAGCCTGAAATAAGGAAGGGTCAAAATTAGGTCTTTGGCAGTCTGAAAGCAATAAAAATAACCTGAAAGGAAACTGAAATCAAAGTGCCTTAAAACAGCTAATTTGGAGATTGAATTCAGTGTAATAGATAACAAAGTCTTCAGATAACCAGTTTAGATTTTGTTTTGTAGGACTTTAAAGAACTCGGGTCCATTTTGGCCTTTGATAGTATGTTTAAGAGGCATGCCAAAATTAAAATTAATAGTTTTGTGCACAATATAGAATGAAAGGACATTGAATTGGCCACGTTTTTGACAGAAACCAACACAGAAGAAAACACGGTGTGGTGGTTTGAATGAGTGTCCCCCATAGGCTCTAGGTATTCAGACTTTTGTCTCCAGTTGGTGGCACTGTTTTTGGAGGTCTTGGGGTGTGTGGCCATGCTGGAGGAAGTGTGTCACTGGGGGCAGGCTTAGAGAGTTTAACAAGCCTCGTGTTCTCCAGTCTCTCTCTCTGTTTCCTATGCTCATTGCGAGATGTGACCCTTGGTTTGCTGCTCCAGTCTCCAGCCACCATGCCTCCCGCCACAATGGACTCTAATTACCTGGAACCGTCAATCATAAGCTCAAATAAACTCCTCCTTTTATAAGTTCCTTGGTCATGGTGCTTTATCACAGCAACGGAAAAGTGACTAATACACACGGATACATGAATCAGACACATGGGATTACAGTTAAAATACAGCTTGGACACATGACAGACACACACATGACTTAATTGCATCCTTTAAATCTGAACAATGGGAGATCCCTTTTTCTAAAATTTCATAGCTAAGTATCAGTACCCAGAAATAACTTAATGTAAAGCTACAGAAAGGTCTCAGTTCCCTAATCTGCTGCATCCCTTAGCCTAAAGTTGTCCTAAACAAACAGTCCTGGCATCTTACTATAATGAGACTTGTATGTCTGGGGGAGTGGAGCAGTGTCAGTTCTGGCTTCTTCCATGCTGAGAAGTCTACTTCAATACTTTAAGCATAAGTACCTTCTAGACAGAAAAAGGAAATTATATATTTTTTAAATGTTAAGATTTTTATTTATGTTTTATTTTATTTATTTATTTATATTAATGTACTGTCTACATGTAGGTCTGTGCACCCGTGTTGTGCAGTGCCACAGAGGTCAGAAGAGGGTGTCAGATCCCCCTGTAACTGGAGTTAAAAACGGTTCTCAACCACCATGTGGGTGCTGGGGATTGAACCCGGGTCCTCTGCAAGAGCAGTCGGCACTCTTACCTGCTAGGCCATCTCTCCAGCCCTTATTTTTTTTACATGTATGAATTATACTGTCTGCATGTAGGTCTGTGCACCCATGTTGTGCCATGCAATGGAGGTCAGAAGAAGGCATTGGATTCCCCTGAAACTGGAGTCAAAGATGGTTCTCAGCCACCATGCATGTGCTGGGGATTGAACCCTGGTCCTCTACAAGAGCAGTCAGCACTCTTAACTGCTAGGCCATCTCTCCAGCCCCAGGAAATTATATTAACGTTATTGAACAACAATAGATTACAGGTGCTATAATCAATATCTCATATGACATAAGACTGAAGTTTAGAAGCACAGTATCTCAGACTTCAAAGGAAATATACTGATCAGTTATACTTTGGTTTAAATAATTGTATGAATTAATAAACTTTGATTATAATTATCTTCTGTAAGTAAGCACAGGTAAAACTTCAAGAGGGCCTGCCTGAATGTAATACAAAGAGAATTAGGGTTCCTTAGGTGACAAAAGCCTGGATTTAAGGTGTGCTCCTTTCCTGCAGAGATCTCTTAATGCCTAGGAGAGAGAGAGAAAGAGAGAGAGAAAGAGAGAGAGATCAGAGCAGGAAAAAGAATGAGAGGGAGAGGAAAAAGGAAGATCTGGGAAGGATAGAAAGCCATTAGCCTCAGAAGGACCTTCTGAAAATTAGGATGCAAATTAGGATGCATCCACCCTAATTTCCAGGGTACAAGATGGAGTCTACAAGCCCCCAAAGACAGTATCCTGGGAAATGCAGGGTGTTTGGGGGGGACTAAGAAATGGAGTCCACAAGCCTGTAAAGCCAGTGTCCTGGAAATAACGGGGTGGGGGGCATTAAAAAGCAAAAACATGGCTGGGTCTGGTGGCACACGCCTTGAATCCTAGCACTTAGGAGGCAGAGGCAGGCATATCTTTGTGAGTTCAAGGCTAGCCTGGTCTACATAGCAAGTTCCAGGACAGCCGGAGCTACAGTGAGACCCTGTCTCAAAAATAAATAAATAAGGCTGATAAAAACGGTAATGCATCTGAGCTAATTGGTGATATAAATTGCTGTTGTCCACATTAGCTTTAATTAAAAACTGTATAACAATTACTTTGGGATTGGTATAAACAAATGTTCTCTATAATTTTGCTGTCATATAGTATCACCTGGTAGCAATCTCTTTCATGTATAGGATGATTTAATTTAAAAATAAAGTTTGTTTCCCAAGTTAATCACATACAGTAACCCAAAACAGCATGGGTGAACTTGATGAAATCTGTGCCTTGATTCCACCCTATAGGTATGTATAATACAACTGCTTTTTTGAGACTCATGGGTCAAAAATAAAAACCTTAAATAAAAAAGGGGGATATAGATAGATATGAAAACTTTTTGTCAAAAAACCTTGCAACCCAAATCTTAAAACTAACTATGGGAAAGGATTTGTATGTTCCAACAGGCCAGAGTATCACCAACTTAATGGCTGAGAAAGAAAATGCAGCTTTGCAGTGAGTAGGATGTACCAGAAAGTGCCAGCAGAAGGATTGACTCCTCTGGGCATTGAAGGGAAGAAATGCCTCAGATTGCTGCAGACATCAGGCCCCTCTGTGGATCCTACTAGTAACAACTATTTTTAATGATTCCTAACGAAGCTTACCTTCTAGGTGCCGCAAAGGTTTTAATACAAGAGACTTTCTTAACTCCCCCCCATAGAATAAGGAGAAATATGATGATGATGAGGTCGTTCTCCAGCTGTAGATTGGAGCCAGCTGTTATAGAGGTATTCTCTTGTAAAATCGGTAAAACTGCCTTCTTTAATTGACTAATGGACATAGAAACTGTGAAAAGGATTATTCTCTATTCAGAACCAAATATAATGCTAAAGTCTCCTTAAGCTATGCACTTAAGCAAAATATATTAATACAGGAGCTCTGACATCAACAATGGATTATTCTACCAAGGAGATGTTGGCCAGGGGATCCAAGCCCCCACAAAAGGTAAAGGCTCCTTGCCTCCAAACTGGGATATCTGCAGGAAGAGAGGCGATAAGGCCCTGCTGTTGAAGACCTGATATAAACATGGGAAAGATGTATGGAGACCGCACTTGCAAGTATACAGATGGTCTCTGGAATGCCAGAGAGTGTTACCAAAGGCCACTAAACCAATAAAGCAAATATAGGTCTCCTTGAGTCAAGCAAGACTCCTCCGTCAGCACCAGCTACACCTCATCTGCCTGGAAATACTGTGCAGCAGTGGCAGCCATATGTCTGTATATCCCAAATCTAATTGGCTATTAGCTCTCTCCTTGGAGGAATAACCCACGGCTGATGCCACAAGCTTACATCCTCTAATGGTTAGGAGATGTTATAAACCACACGAAGACCCTGCCATACTTAACAGAAGAAAATGTAATTCATGAATTAACATACCATCCAAACATCTGTGTCTATACCAAAGTAACCTACCATAACAATTAGTACTGTTTAAATACCTATATATCTAATTGTGTGTGCTTCATTAGTAGGATCGAAAGGCTATATATTATACTGTTTAAATACCTAAATATCTAATTGCATGTGCTTCATTAGTAGGATCGAAAGGTTATGCCTGGACAAGCTGGCAGCCCATGAAAGAAAACAGCCAGAACTGACTAGAGACCAAGACATCAGCTCCAGAGAAAGTAGAGTGTTTTGCTTCTCATCCACCTGTGCCCCTTTTCTAAGCCTAGGGAACAATCTGCGGAAGAGGGGGCGTGGTAGAATGTAAGGGCTTCGATTGGGGTGAATGGTGAAACTACAACAATATAGACTGGACACACATTTGATCAACTTGATTGAACATACAAGCCCCCCCTGATGGATGGTGGGACCCATGAGCTGTGTGGGTTTGGGCACAACTGCTCGCAATTTGGTTTTACATGAAGGATGCTTATACTCACAAATTATCACTTATTGTTAAAAAATGAATACAAAACAAAACAAAACAAAAAACAGAGAAAGATGCAGAAAAATTATGGCAGAATGCATGATCTGGGATGGGTAGGGGTGGGGTGGGGGGAAGGGAAGGGGATATATGCTTGAACTGAATTGGAAAATGATGTATGAAATACACAAAGCATCAATAAAAATATAAATAAATAAATAAATAAATAAATAAATAAATAAATAAATAGCAAAAACAGGTCTGGATTTTCTCTCCAGCGTCCCAGAAGACAAAATTACATTTGGTGGCCCAGACCAGGGGTGGGTTCGCGAACTGCCTGATACACCGTTTCTCAGAAAAATTCAAAATGAAATACGGGAGTCTAAAAATTGAAAGGAGGACAGAGGAGGAACAGCAGAAAAGCAGTAGGTTAGAGGTCAGAGAGAAGAGAGAGCAGTGGGATGGAGGAGAGATGATACCTTATTGTAAAGCTTAGACTACAGGTGGAATGAGGTCCTCCTGAGAGATACATTACTGATGACTACAAAGTGGGGCCACAGAAAGAAGAAAATGCAGCAAACCATGTGGCTGACCAAGTACAGCACCATATCTTAGAAAAAAGGCACACATATGTTGGATCCATGCAGGCATGAACCCCAGATAAAAGGCAGGCACACCACACTTAAAGTTACTCCAGGAACATATTTCCTTCAGGAAATGTCAGGGCTGAAATGGCTGTTGGTTCATGGTGGGCACCAGCAATCAGCAAAAGATGGCCACTGAGGCAGGCCTTCTAAACCCATTGGGTGGGGCCTCAAGTAAAGGGGAAGAGGTCACTGACTGACAGCTTCTGGACAGCTGTGTGTCCCTTGGAATTCTGGGAGAGCCAGACCTAAAAGTAATAATTTATTACAGAGCCTGTCTAGCCTCCCTCTTTAACTGACTAATAGACATAAGAACTGTGGAAAAAAGATTCTCTATTCCCCATCAAAATAAGAATAAAAGGTAAAGTTACTTGAAAAACATACCAAAGACAAACATGATTATAAAATATTTAAAAGCTTTATGGTGGGCTGGAGAGATGGCCTAGCGTTTGAGAACACTGACTGCTCTTACAGAGGACCCAGGTTCCGTCCCCAGCACCCACATGGCGACTGAGAACCGTCTGTAACTCCAATTCCAGGAGAACTCAAGTTCCAGGGGAATCCGACACCCTCTTCTGACCTCCGCAGCATTGAACAACACGAGTGCACAAACCTACATGCAGACAGTACATTCATACACATAAATAAATTAATAAAAATATAAAAAATTTAAAGCTTTATGGTTAAACAAAATATATTAATGGAGAGCTTTGGTGGTTCACTAGTGAACTATTCTAAGAAGGAATTTTTGGCCAGGGGGCCCAAAAATTCCCCCAAAAGAAAGACTATTTGCCTGCAATGTTGGGGAACATGTAAAAAATAAAAGGTAGTCAGACCCTACTGCTAAAGACATGATGTTAGCATGAAAAGGATATTACAGATCTTGCCTTGCAAGTGGACAGTTGGCCTTCATGATGCCAGAGAGTGTTATATAGACCACTGAAAGAAATATGGTCTCCTGAGTCAAAGCAAGACTCATCAGCTACACCTCACCTGCCTGGAGATTTGTGCAGTCCATGGCAGCGTGATATTGTGAGCCCTAAAAGTTAATTGGGGGGCTGGAGAGATGGCCTAGCAGTTAAGAGCACCAACTGCTCTTGCAGAGGACCCAGATTCAATCCCCAGCACCCACATGATGGCTGAGAGCCGTCTTTAACTCCAGTTCCCAGGGAATCTGACACCCTCTTCTGACCTCTGTGGCATTGCATGACACGGGTGCACAAACGTTCATACACATAAAAATTTTTAAAAGTTAATTAACTTAGCCCACTCCTTGGGGGGATGGCACACAACTGATGGTACAAGTTCACATCCTCTAGTGACTGAGACATGTTAGAGGCCACTATACGAACTTGTCATCTTTTACAGGAAAGCCACAGTTCCAGCCAAACATTTATGTCTGTGTCAACAGTGTGACTTGTCATGATGATTTATGTTAGTTCAGTGCCTGTACCTCTCACTATTTATGTTTTATTAGTAGAATTAAGAAAGGGACCCCTGGATAAACTGCTAACCTGTGGAAAGAAAAGCCTGGAGAGATGTGAGAGTCCAAAGTGACACTTCAAAAGAAAATAGACTGCTTTGCTTCTCACCCACTCTTGCCCCTTTCCCCAAAGCCTAGGGAATCACTTGTGGAAGAGGGAGTGTGGCAGAGTATAAGGGCTAAAGAGATGGGCTAAGTTGGGAGATCACAGCAATATGGACTGGACTCTTATTTAATCAACATGATTGTGCCTCCAGTCCTCTCCAATTGGACTATGAAGACCCTGGGTTGTACAAAACTTGGGTATAGATGCTTGCTAATTGGCTTTGCATGAATGTTGCCTATATGTATTGCCTATTTTTAAGAATTGGTCCAAGTTATGGTTTATTTGGAAATTATTCAGTCTTAACCTATAAAATAAAAGAACTTCAGTCTGCTTTTCCTACCTGCACCCCCCCCTTCCCCAGCTCCAAAAACAGGTTTGAGCAGCTGGCTATTTAAAGCCCAGGTTTCTTTGTGATGCTAACCTCTCTCATGGGCTCACTTGCTTCTCAGACAAAATAAAATTAAAAGGGTGGGATGTAGGTAAATGCAGGCCACACATGGCCACCGGCATTATCTTAATTGCCCACCTTCACGTCCGTATCTGACCCCACCCTGTGACTGAAATCAGTTTGTGATGTATACAGCACGTGATGCAGTAGGTGTGGGATTGGCCACTGGGAGATGATGTCATTCTACCTTTATAAGTAATTTGTTGTATGCAATAAACAGACTTTTCATTACCTTTACTGTCTACCAAGATCTCTAGTCCATTATTTTATGCCTGTGTCATTGTTTGCCAAGAGAAACAGAGTTAGTGCCAACTCCCCAAGGGAGTCCCCTAATGGGGTCATCCCTCACCTCATAAATGTCAAGTGTCAAAAGAGCTCAGAGCCCCATGGAGGGTGGCCTTCAGGCCTCTGAGCCACTGCTAAGTCTATTGGGAGGCTCCTGGAGACTCCCTGCTCTGATTACAGGGCCCTGTGGGAGGTTCTTCTAGGCCCCTGAGCTTCTGAGTCTTAAGATGATGCGTGGATTGACACTGTGATTCCCCTAGACCTGACTCAGTGGCACCTCAAGTATGGTGTGATGGATGCACATGTAGAGAAAAATGGAAAATGGTTTCCCTACATGGAGGTTTGGCTAGCTGAAGAAAGGAGAGTACAGAAAGCCTGAGGGAGTGTGATAAAGGGTTCATAGGAGAGGCAGAGAGTTGCTCTAAGTAAGAGGCTGTTCTCCCCATCACCAGCAGATCAATCTGGGCATACACAGAGTTCTAATATGATCTCAAGTCAAGAGGACTTTGTTCTGGGAATTTTAGACCCTCCCTGGCCAACAGTTCCTGGTAGGGCAGTCCACAGGTGGTACCAAAGCCTTTATCTAACTATAGGTTTTACTTAACCATAAAGCAAAATTTAGAGGTAGGGCACTAGTCCAAAGGACAGGCACAAATTCCCAATGGTCAGCTCCCTGTCAGTAAGTCCCAAACCATTTGTTGAACGGTCCTTGTTGGAACCCAGATGGGGACTTCATCTGTGGGAAGAGACAAGCAAACTCTTTCCCTATAGTTAGCAGTGCATTTGGGGTTTTTTTCATTGGCCCAACATTGTACCAATGATGTATTATTATGGCCTGTTAGAGGTCTCCAGTCTTTATGGACTAGAGTTATAATTTCTGATTGAAAAATTGACAAAAAGTTCAGAGTAAAGAGCACTTTGCAAGTTGCATCCTGGAGGGAGGAGGCGTATTCCTCCCCCACTACTTTTGTAATTGTCACTACAATCAGAGCAGGCAGATCCTCATATCCTGATTTATAGTTTTCCATAAGGCAGGAGTTGTATCAGACACCTATAAACAGATGAAAGGGTTTTCCATGCCCACTCGAATTGTCTCCTTCTGGACTGCATATGTCTGATTCAAGGAGGTAGAACCCAGTGTTTCCTGAGCCAAATTATCTTGTTATGGGAAAAAGTAATGTCACATGTAGCACGTATAATATAGAGAAACATGGAGAACATTTATGTCCATTTAATCTAATAGCTGTAACTGGGAATCCAGTACAAGTCCTGAGTGCTTTGAAAATTAATAACAACTCTGTATCCCCAATTAGTTTAAGCATGTTATTATTTTCTATTCTGGAAATGGCCATTTTACTCTTATACAGAAAACTTTTAGTTAATACCATGAGACTTAATAACATTTACTAAGAGATTTGCCCTTAGTTATTAAAACTTATTACTAAGTATTCAATATTTTCCCATATATGTAGGTGGACCAGTTATTATAAATATACCATTATAAGTATAAACTTTGACATTTTCTTGCAAGCCTTGGAGTAGGTTCTAAATGACCAGTTCTCTCCAGATGTTCAGAGATGTTTTGCATAGGTTTGGCAAAAAGCCTGTCCACTCCAAAGATGTTTTTCCTAGTGGTCAAAATTTTACATATAAAGCATATCTAGGGAGATCTCCCAAGACCTCCTGAAGCGCAGGTAGGTAGGTAGGAGCTGGGTGCTTCAACAAGGCAGATTGTTTTTTGACTTAATCTAGTTAATCTAGTTGTCTTTGGCGTAATTGGCTTTTGTGACTGGGGGCGGAGTTATCCTCCAAGCTGGCATAAAAGGTGGGGTTGTGTGAGTCTTGAGATCGGAGATCTCCCAAGACATCCTGAAGTGCAGGTAGGTAAGTAAGAGCTGGGTGCTTCAGCAAGGCGGATTGTCATTTGACTTAATCTAGTTATCTAGTTGTCTTTGGCTTGGTTGGCTTTTGTGGCTGTGGGGGCGTAGTTATCCTCCCAGTTGGTATAAAAGGTGGGGTTGTGTGAGTCTTGAGATTGAAGAACTCCCCAAACCACCTGAAGCACAGGTACTGGGGTGCAGGCTAAAGACACGCCCCCAAACCCCTGCCAACTGGGATTACGAAGGCACCTGAAGGAGGCAAGCAAAGCAAGCCTTCAACAGTGAAGAGGCATTTGGGACTCCAGTCCCAAAATGCCTCTTCATTGTGTTGAAGGCTCACATTGGAGTCCCAAATGCCTCTTCATTGTGTTGAAGGCTTGCTTTGCTTGCCTCCTTCAGACGCATTCGTAATTCCAGTTGGCGGGGGGGGGGGGTCTATTTAGCTTGCGCCCCAGTACCTGTGCTTCAGGTGGTTTGGGGAGATCTCCGATCTCAAGACTCACACAACCCCACCTTTTATACCAGCTGGGAGATAACTCCGCTCCCACAGCCACAAAAGCCAATCAAGCCAAAGACAACCAAATTAACTAGATTAAGTCAAATGACAATCCGCCTTGCTGAACCTCCAAACAGACAAGATCAGAAAAGAAACTCTCCATGCCACATCATAGTTAAAATGCTAGACACCCAAAACAAAGACAAAATCCTTAAAGCCACAAGAGAAAAACAACAAGTGACCTATAAGGGGAAACCTGTCAGAATTACAACTGACTTCTCAATGCAAACTATGAAGCAAGAAGAACGTGGAGCAAAGCATCCCCAGTGTTAAAGGACAATAGATACCAACCCAGGTTACTATACCCACCAAAAATGTCAATTATAATTGAAGGAGAGAGAAAAACCTTCCATGATGTAAACAAGATGAAAGAATACATGTCTGGAAAACCAAACCTTCAGAGAATACTTGAAGCAATTCAAAGGACAGAAGAAAGGAACAACCATCCCCAGGCACCTAGAAAGAGAAATCAGTAAAAGCATAACTGCAGAAGCAAAAACCTAAACCCAAACCGCAAATGGATAATAAGGTAAAAGAAACCAACACAAACCTCTCAGTCATAACCTTAAATATTAATGGACTAAATTCCCCAATCAAAAGACATAGACTGGGAGACTGGATTAGGAAACAGAATCCATCACTATGCTGTCTAGAAGAAAAAAAAAATCTTACCTTCAAGGACAGGCACCACCTTAAAGTGAAAGGATGGAAAAAAATATTCCAAGCAAATGGTACGAAAAAGAAAACAGGTGTTGCTATTTTAATATCAGACAAAATAGACTTCAAAGTAAAAGAAATCAGAAGAGACAAAGAAGGCCATTACATTTTTATCAAAGGAACAATTCACCAAGAAGATTTCACAATTATGAACATATATGCACCAAACTCTGGTGCACCAAACTTTATAAAGACAATTCTCCAGGACCACATTTCACACACTAACCCCAGTACACTCATTGTAGGGGACTTCAATACCCCACTGAATCCTTTGGACAGGTCAAGAGGACAAAGAATAAACAGAGAGACATCTGAACTGAATGATATGATACACCAAATGGACCTCATAAACCTCTACCGAATATTCCACCCTAATACCAGAGAATACACTTTCTATTCAGCACCCCACAGAACATTCTCCAAAATCGACCACGTACTGGGACACAGAAAAAACCTCCACAAATACAAAAAGATTGAAATAATTTCATGCATTCTATCAGACCACAATGCAATAAAGCTCAACATCAACACCAGGATAAGGCCTACTGCCTACAAAACACATGGAGACTAAACAACACACTCTTGAATAATGAATGGGTCAAGGAAGAGATAAAGAAAGAAATAAAAGCATTCCTGAAACTGAATGACAATGACGATACAACACAACAACACCTATGGGATAACTTAAAAGCAGTCCTAAGAGGGAAGTTTATAGCCCTGGGTGCCTACATCAGAAAAACAGAAAGAGCACAAGTGAACAATCTAACATTGCAGCTGAAACCACTGGAAAGGCAACAACAGATGAACCCTAAACGCAACAACAGGAAAAAATAACAAAAATCAGAGCAGAAATCAATGAAATAGAAACAAAGAAAACAATACAAATCAATAAATCCAAAAGTTGGTTCTTTGAAAGAATAAACAAGATAGAACTCTAGCCCAGTTAACCAAAAGAAAGAAGGTACAACTCCAAATCAATACAATCTGTGATGAAAAGAGAAATATTACAACAGGCAAGGAAAAGATCCAGAAAATCATATGGGAATACTTCAAAAACCTATACTCTACCAAGATTGAAAACCTAGAAGAAATGGATGAATATCTGAAATCCTGGGAATCACCAAAGGTCAACCAAGAAGAGATCGGCATCGTAAACAGACCCATAATTTATGAAGAAATTGAAGACGTAATAAGAAACCTCCCAACTAAGAAAAGCCCAGGTCCAGACGGTTTCACAGCAGAATTCTATAAAACATTTCAAAAATACCTACAACCATTATTACTGAAATTGTTTAGAAGGATACAAACAGAGGGAATTCTTCCAAATTCCTTCTGTGTAGCCAGCCTCACTCTATTTCCAAAACCAGGCAAAGATACAATCAAAAAGGAGAACTATAGACCCATCTCCCTAATGAACACAGATGCCAAAAATTCTAAACAGAATACTGGCAAATCGTATACAGACTCACATCAAGATCATCCATCATGACCAAGTTGGATTCATACCAGAGATGCAGGGATGGTTCTACATATGAAAATCAATAAACATCATCAAGCATATAAATGGAATGAAAGACAAAAACCACACCATCATCTCAATTGATGCTGAAAAAGCCTTTGACGATATCCAGCATCCCTTTATGCTCAAAGTACTAGAGGGAATTGGACTGGAGGGATCGTTCCTCAATATAATCAAAGCCGTATACAGGAAATCCACAGCCAATATCATCCTAAATGGGGAAATGACAGAAACATTCTCTTTAAAGGTAGGAACTCGGCAAGGCTGCCCCTGTCACAACTCCTCTTCAATATACCGCTTGAAACACTTGCTAGAGCAATAAGGCAAGAAAAGGGAATTAAAGGAATACTAATTGGAAAAGAGGAAGTCATGCTATCCCTTTGTGCTGATGATATGATTGTTTACTTAAGGGATACTAAAAACTCCACCAGATAACTCCTAGAAATGATTAACAGGTTCAGCAAAGTGGCAGGATACAAAATTAACCTAAAAAATCAGTGGCCTTTCTTTACACCAACAAGAAGAAACTGGAGAAAGAATTCAAGGAGACCTTCCCACTCACAATAGCCTCAAAAACAATAATATACCTAGGAACTAACCTAACCAAAAACACCAAAGATCTCTACAACAAAAAATTTAAACCCTTAAAGAAATTGAAGAAGACATCAGAAGATGGAAAAACCTCCCATGCTCATGGATTGGGAAAATTAACATTGTAAAAATGTCCATTCTACCCAAACTCTTGTATAGATTTAATGCAATCCCAACTAAAATCCTCAAGAGTTTCTTCACAGGCTTGGGAAAAAGTCCTTAAATTCATTTGGAGAAACAAAAGACCCCAAATAGCCAAAACAACCCTGAGTGAAAAGAGCAACATAGGGGGGAATCTCTATTCCAGACTTCAAACTATATTACAGGGCTATAGTCACAAAACAGCCTGGTATTGGCACAAAAACAGACGTGTTGACCAATGGAACAAAACCAAAGATCGAAATCTGAGCACATACAATTTCATCCATCTTATATTTGACAAGGGGGCCAAGAAGCCACAATGGAGAAAAGACAGCATCTTCAGCAAGTGTTGTTGGCAAAACTGGATCACCACTTGTAGAAGAATGAAATTAAATCCCTACCTCTTGCCCTGTACAAAAGTCAGCTCCAGATGGATCAAAGACCTCAATGTGAAACCCCAAACTCTGAAGGCAATAGAAGAAAAAGTTGGCAGCAGACTACAAGACATAGGCATAAAAAAGACTTCCTACAGTAAGATGAGTCTTGTGGGTATATACCCAGGAGTGGTATGACTGGGTCAAATGGAAGGATCATTTTGAGTCCTCTAAGGGTTCTCCACACTGTTTTCCATAGTGGCTGCACAAGTTTACATTCCCACCAGCAATGGATGAGTGTTCCCCTTTCCCCACACCCTCTCCAGCACTTGGCATCATTTGTTTTCTTGATCCTAGCCAGTCTTACTGGAGTAAGGTGGTAGCTTAAGGTGGGTTTTAATTTGCATTTTCTTAATTATTAGTGATGTTGAACACTTCTTAAGGTTTCTCTCAGCCATCTCTAATTCCTCCTCTGTGAAGTCTCTGTTCAGATCTTTGCTCCATCTTCTGAGTGATTCATTTGTTTTCTTCTCTTTGTTTTTTGAGTAGCTTGTATACTCTGGAGAGTAACGCTTTGTCGGATGTATCTGCTGTGAAGGTTTCCTCCCATTCTGTGGGTTTTCTCTTCACTTCCTTTATTGTTTCCTTTGATGTACAGAAGCTTTTGAGTTTAATGCGGTCCCATTTGTCAATTGACGACCTTATTTCTTGTGCAGCTGCTGTCTGATTTAAGAAGTCTTTTCCTACACCTATGTCTTGTAGTCTGCTGCCAAGTTTCTCTCATACCTCCAGAGTTTTTGGTTTTCATCGTTGAGGTCTTTGATCCATCTTACTGCAGAGATACATGCAACGCTATATTTATTGCCACTCTGTTCACAATAGCAAAAAACTGGAATAACCCAAATGCCCTTCAACTGACGAGTGGGATAGAGAAAATGTGGTACATGTACACAATGGAATTCTATGCAGCAGTAAAGAAAGACAACATCATGAATCTTGCAGGTAAATGGATGGAGCTGAAGATTGAAGACATCATGTTAAGTAATAAACACAGTCCCAGAAAAACAAACACAAATGGTATCTCTCATATGTGGACGCTAGTGCCAATAACCCAGTTATAATATTTCTTGTGGAAGGGGAGCATATTAAAAGAACAACAACAGAAAGATTGCATCAGAAGGCTGACTGAAATGGTGATCGGGGAGGGGTGGGAGGGGTGGGAGAGGGACACGGGTGTATATCGATTGGTGCATGTTTAATTTACGTGAGTTCAACAAGTATCCAGTTTTGCCCAACTCTGTGTACAGGATACATGGTGTTTTAGGACTTAGTAAAGTAAATATGTACATATTGGACAACATTGGTTGAAGGCTGATAAAACGGTAATGCATCTGAGTTAATTGGTGATATAAATTGCTCTCATCGACATTAGTTTAACTAAGATCTGTACAACAATTACTTTGGGATTGGATAAACAAATGTTTCTCTATAATTTGCTGTCATATAGAATCACCTGGTAGCAATCTCTTTCACCTATAGGATGATTAACTAACCAAAATAAACTTTGTTTCCCAAGTTAATCACATACAGTAACCCAAAACAGCATGGTGAACTTGATGAAATCTGTTGCCTTGATTCCACCCTATAGGTATGTATAAAACAACTGCTCTTTTGAGACTCAGGGTCAAAAATAAAAACCTTAAATAAAAAAGGGGGATATAGGCTGGGGGAATAGCGCAGCGGTTAAAGGCTGAGGATAAGAACCCCGCAAAAAAAAAAGGGGGGGGATATAGATAGATATGAAAACTTTTTGTCAAAAAACACTTGCAACCCAAATCTTAAAACTAACTACGGGAAAGGATTTGTATGTTCCAACAGGCCACAGTATCACCAACTTAATGGCTGAGAAAGAAAATGCAGCTTTGCAGTGAGTAGGAT
Source organism: Rhizomys pruinosus (assembly GCA_009823505.1). Taxonomy (NCBI): domain Eukaryota; kingdom Metazoa; phylum Chordata; class Mammalia; order Rodentia; family Spalacidae; genus Rhizomys; species Rhizomys pruinosus. The sequence continues at coordinate 3,130,608 of VZQC01015004.1, forward strand.
GTACCAGAAAGTGCCAGCAGAAGGATTGACTCCTCTGCATTGAAGGGAAGAAATGCCTCAGATTGCTGCAGACATCAGGCCCCTCTGTGGATCCTACTAGTAACAACTATTTTTAATGATTCCTAATGAAGCTACCTTCTAGGTGCCGCAAAGTTTTTAATACAAGAGACTTTCTTAATCCCCCCCCCATAGAATAAGGAGAAATAAGATGATGATGAGGTCGTTCTCCAGTGTAGATTGGAGCCAGCTGTTATAGAGGTATTCTCTTGTAAAATCAGTAAAACTGCTTCTTTAAATGACTAATGGACATAGAAACTGTGAAAAGGATTATCCTCTATTCAGAACCAAATATAATGCTAAAGTTTCCTTAAGCTATGCACTTAAACAAAATATATTACTACAGGAGCTCTGACATCAACAATGATTTATTCTACCAAGAGAGATGTTGGCCAGGGGATCCAAGCCCCACAAATGGTAAAAGGCTCCTTGCCTCCAAACTGGGATATCTGCAGGAAAAGAGGCGATAAGGCCCTGCTGTTGAAGACTGATGTAAACATGGGAAAGATGTATGGAGACCACACTTGCAAGATAAAGATGGCCTCTGGGATGCCAGAGAGTGTTACCAAAGACCACTAAACCAATAAAGCAAAATAGGTCTTCTTGAGTCATGCAAGACTCCCCATCAGCACCAGCTAACCTCATCTTGCCTGGAAATAGTGTGCAGCAGTGGCAGCCTACGTCTGTATATCCCAAATCTAATTGGCTATTAGCTCTCTCCTTGGAGGAATAACCCATGGCTGATGCCACAAGCTTACATCCTCTAATGGTTGAGATGTTATAAACCACGGGAAGACCCTGCCAACTTAACAGAAGAAAAGTAAATCATGAATTAACATACCATCCAAACATCGGTGTCTACAACCAAAGAAACTACACATAACAATTAGTACTGTTTAATACCTATGTATCTAATTGTGTGTGCTTCATTAGTAGGATCGAAAGGCTATATATTTATACTGTTTAATACTAAATATCTAATTGCATGTGCTTCCTTAGTAGGATCTAAAGGTTATACCTGGACAAGATGGCAGCCCATGAAAGAAAACAGCCAAACTGACTAAGACCAAGACATCAGCTCCAGAGAAAGTAGAGTGTTTTGCTTCTCATCCACCTGTGCCCCTTTCTAAGCCTAGGGAACAATCTGTCGGAAGAGGGGGCACGGTAGAATGTAAGGCTTCGATTGGGGTTAATGGTGAAACTACAACAATATAGACGGGACACTCATTTGATCAACTTGATTGAACATACAAGCCCCCCCCTGCGGGATGGTGGACCCATGAGCTGTGTGGGTTTGGGCACAACTGCTTGCAAATTGGTTTTAAATGAAGGATGCGTTTCACAAATTATCACTTATTGTTAAAAAAAATGAAAAACAAAACAAAACAAAAAAGCAGAGAAAATGCAGAAAACTTACGGCAGAATGCATGATCTGGGATGGGTAGGGTGGGGTGGGGGAAAGGGAAGGGGATAGTAATGCCTGAACTGAATTGGAAAATGTTGTATGAAATACACAAAGCATCAATTAAAAAAATTATTTATAAAAAAAAGAAAATAAAGTCCTATCTTTTATATATTATTAAAAAAAAAAGACTTCCTAAATCAGACAGAATCTGCGTAAGAATTAAGGTCAACAATTGACAAATGGGACCTCATTAAACTCAAAAGCTTCTGTACATCAAAAGAAACAAAAAGGAAGTGAAGAGAAATCCCACAGAGTGGAGGAAACCTCACTGCAGAACATCTGACAAAGCATTGATTTCCAGAAAATATAAACTACCAAAAAACAAAGAAGAAAAAGAAATGACCCACCAATAGATGGAGCAAAGAGCTGAACAGAGACTTCACAAATGAGGAATTAGAGATGGCTGAGAACACCTTAAGAAGTGTTCAACATCACTAATCATTAGGAAATGCAAATAAAAACCACTTAAGATATCATCTTACGGGCTGGAGAGATGGCCTAGAGGTTAAGAGCGCTGACCGCTCTTGCAGAGGATCCAGGTTCGAATCCCCAGCACCCACATGGCAGCAAAACCGTCTGAAACTCCAATTTCCAGGAGAACTCCAGTTCCAGGGAATCCGAGACCCTCTTCTGACCTCCGCGGCATTGCAGACACGGTGCACAAGACTTGCATGCAGACAGTACATTCATACACATACAGAAATAAATAAAAATTAATAAAAAATAGATATCATCGCATCTTTCGCCAATAAGACTGGCTAGGATCAAGAAAACAAATGATACCAAGTGCTGGAGAGGTTGTGGGGAAAGGGGAACACTCATCCACTGCTGGTGGGAATGTAAACTCATACAGCCACTATGGAAAGCAGTGTGGAGAACCCTTGGAAGACTTGGAATGAACTTGCCACCTGACCCAGCCATACCACTCCTAGGCATGTACCCTCAAGACTCACCCCACTGCAGAGATACATGCACGGCCATGTTTATTTCAGCTCTCTTCACAATAGCAAGGAGCTGGAACCAACCCAAATGCCCCTCAACTGATGAGTGGATAGAGAAAATGTGGTACATCAACACAATGGAGTTCTATGCAGCAGTAAAGAAAGATGACATCATGAGCTTTGCAGGAAAATGGCTGGAGCTAGAGGACATCATGCTGAGTCAAGTAACACAGTCCTAGCAAAACAAACGATGAATGGTCTCCCTCATCTGTGGATGCTAGTGCGAATTACATAGTTGTAAGTATTTCTTGTGCACGGCCCCTTGAGCTTTTGTCCAAGCAGTTTGGAGCGATGCATATTGGAAACAACAACAACAACAACAGAAAGGATTGCATCAAAGAACTAACTGAAACAGTGAACTTCTGCTCAAAACAGTCACCTTTCACATGGAGAATATTGAGATAGACTGAGAAAGAGATGAAAAGCATGTTTGTCAGAATGCATGAGCTCTGGTGGGGTGAGAGCATGGGGGGGGGACATGGGTCTAGATTGATAATCTTGTACAAAATATATATTAAAAATAAAAATAAAACATATCTAAATGCAGAAATAAATCACATCCTGGAGCAGAAGTAATCATTCCTTAAAACTAACTTAAATCCTTAAGGACCAGGAATCCTATTGTGATTTAATAGTCTTAATAAACATGACAATTTAATTATCAGTGAGTAGATTACAAAAACTTTGCTTCAGATTTCAAATGAGTGTAAACAGTAGGTAGAGTGAGGCAATATGTACTTAGTACAACATTAAATTGATATTATACATTTGTGATCCCATTAATTACTTTTTTGTTGTTTGTTTGTTTGTGTATAAATGTACTATTTGCATGCAAGTTTGTGCACCCGTGTTGTGCAATGCCGCGGAGTTCAGAAGAGGGTGTCGGATTCCCCTGGAACTGGAGTCCTCGTGGAATTGGAGTTTCAGACGGTTCTTGGCCGCCATGTGGGTGCTGGGGATCGAACCCGGATCCTCTGCAAGAGCGGTCAGCGCTCTTAACCACTAGGCCATCTCTCCAGCCCCATTAGTTACTTTTAATATACATATTATATACAATGAGATAAATAATAACTTTTGTTGAAATGTATTCATCTCTTAACTGTTCTCAACTTTATAATGTCATAAATCTTAGAACTGAAAAGAAATAGAGACATGTACTTCAAGATATGTCTATTGGGATAACAATTTGATATTAACTTTACTGACCAGTTACTCATTTAACTTACATATAAGGATTTGGTTTTAGGAAACACAGTGAATGAGGGATAACATAGATCATTTGTTTTTCTGCGACTGTGGTACCTCGCTTAGAATAACACCTTCCAGTTCCATCCATTTGCCTATAAATTTCATGAATTCGTCCTTCTTATCTACTCATCAGTTGAAGGACACCTGGGCTGCTTCAAGCTCTTTGCTATTGTGAAAAGAGCAGCAGTAAACATGGTTGTGCACGTGTCTCTGATACAGGATGAGTCCTACATATCTAGGAGTGATATAATTGTATCAAATGGTAGTTTCATTTTTCGTCTTTCACTCCGGAGGCAGAGCCAGGTGGATCTCTGTGAGTTCAAGGCCAGCAAGATTCAGGACAGCTAGGACTAATGTCTCAAAAAGACACCCCCCCCAAAAAAAAGACTTCTCTACACTGCATTCCATAGGGGTTTCATGAGTTTGCAATTGCAGCAGTGAATAAGTGTTCCCCTTTCTCCACACCCTCTCCAGCATTTGATGTTGTTTTTCTGATCATAGCCAATCTTACTGGTGTAAGATGAAATCTTAAGGTGGTTTTGATTTGCATGTCCTTAATTACTGATGATATTGAACACTTTTTAAGGTGTTTCTGAGCCATCTTCTCTTGAGAAGTCTCTGTTCAGATCTTTAGCCCATCTTTTAATTGGGTCATTTATTTTCTTGGTCCTTTGTTTTTTGAGTAATTTATATATTCTGGATGTTAAACCTCTACCAGATATATCACTGGTCAAGATTTACTCCCACTCTGTAGATTTTTATCTTCACTTCTTTGATTGTTTCTTTTGATGTATAGAAGCATTTTAGTATAACTAGGTCTCACTTGTTGATTGTTGACCTTAATTTTTGTGCAATGGCTGTCTGATATAGAAAGTCTTTTCCTACACATATATCTTGTTGGTTACTGCCACTATTTGGTGTATATCATATTGTTCAGTTCAGATGTCTCTCTGTTTATTCTTTGTCCAGTTGACTATCTAATGGACAAAATGCATATTGAAGTTCCCTAATACTAGTGTGCTGGAGTTAATCTGTGCCTAAAAGTCCTGTAGAATTGTGTTTATGAGGTTCAGTTTGACAGAGTTTTGTGTGTATAAATTCATGACTGTGATATCTTCTTGGTTAATTGTTCCTTTGATAAGAATCAAATGACCCTCTTCATCTCTTTTGCCTCATTTTAGTTTGAAGTCTATTTTATCTGATATTAGAATAACAACTCCTGCTTACTTGTTAGTGCTGTTTCATTGGAATTCTTTTTCATCTTTTTACCTTAAGATAGTGCTTATCTTTGAAGGTGAGATGGGTTTCTTGCAGACAACAAAAAGATGGGTTTTGTTTCTTAATCCAATATACTAGTCTCTGCCCTTTAATTGGAGAATTCAATCCATTGATATTTAAATTTATTATTGAGAGATTTATATTGCTTTGCATCATTTTGGTTTCTGGTGCATTCTTCTAGGTTTGTAGTTCCACATTAGTACATTCATTAAGTATTTTCTGTTGCTGGTTGGGTATAGTTGTTCCTACCTTCTGCTCTTTGTACTGCTTCACATATTCTCTGACAAGAGAACATATTTGACAATTCTGGACAAGAATTCTTTCAGCCTGTTTATGCCATGAAGCATTTTCTTTTATTCTTCAATTGTAATAGACTTTTTTGCTGGATAAAGTATTCTGGGTTGACATCTATAGTCATTTAGAACTGGGAATACTTTGGACCAAGCTCTTCGGGCTTTCATTGTGTGCATTGAAATATCAGCTGTAATCCTGATGACCTTTATATGTAGTTTGTTGTTTTCTTTTGCAGCTTTCAGTATCCTTTCTTTGTTTTGAGAATCTAGTATTTTTACTATGATATGGCATGGGGAATTTCTTTTCTGGTTCTATTTGGTGTTATCTGTGCTTCTTGTATTTGTATGGGTATGTCTTTTTTTTTTTTTTTTTATTTTTTTTGTCTTTTTGAGACAGGGTCTTCTGGTAGCCCCAGCTGTCCTGGAACTCGCTATGTAGACCAGGCTGGCCTTGAACTCACAAAGATCCACCTGCCTCTGCCTCCTGAGTGCTAGGATTAAAGGTGTGCGCCACCACACCCAGCTTATGTCTTTCTTTGTGAAAGTTTTCTACGATCATTGAAGATTTGGTTAATACCGTTATCCTGATATTCTTTTTCTCCTTCCTCAATACCTATGATGCAGAGGTTTGGTCTTTTCATGGTGTCCTCCAGTTCCTGGTTATTCCATTCTTGTGATTTTTAAATTTTTTTCATAATCTTTGCTCGAGCAATCCAATTCTTCCATGTTGTCTTCCAGCCTTGATATTCTGTTTTCTACTTTATCCTTTCTGTTATTGAGGCTTTCTCCAATCCTTTCCAAATGGCTTGTTGAGTGTTCCATTTCCTTTTTCATTTCATCCTAAATTTTCTTCAATATTTCTGTATCTTTTGTGAATTCATTCTACAGTTTATCATTATCTTCTTTTAGTTTATCCCTATCTTCTTTTAGTTCTTTCCTCTGTATGTGTGTTCTTTAAATTCTTTAAATTCTTTGATTTCTTTGATCATGTTTATGATAGTTCTTTTAAGATCTATGTCCTGAGTTACACTTAGGGGTTCCTCATTATAGGACTCTTCCACAGGACTGGTAGTATTTGGCCGAGGCTTATCACTTGGGTTTTTCATGTTATTGTTTTTTCATTGTGATTTTTGGCATTTGGATTTCTTTTCTTGTTTGTGATTCTATGTTTGATGAATTGAAGACTGGCTTTGCTCGTATTCTTCAGGTGTTTTCATTTTCTTATTTGGTATACAGGGGTGGTTGGTCTAGGCTTCGAGCTCTCACCTCTAACCTCGTACTGGAGAGACTAGCACCCCTAGCCTACCCAGTCAGGAGCTCCTCCAGTAGCCTGAGACAGGCAACAATCAGGCTGGCTTGAACCCTGCACTATGTGGGGTGTGCCCACCAGTTCCCCCCCCCATCTGGCTGTAATCATCTGGATCTGAGTCCAGGGGTAGGGAATTGCAGCCTGGAGCTGAGGGAGGGGCCCCAGGAGTTCCCCAGCTAGGGGACAGGGAGATTGGTAATACCCCTGCTGTTGTGTAGCTGGGGCTTTTCACCACCAAGGGGGGGGGCAAACCTAATACACTCACTGGGAGAGACGTACCTACAGAACTTCTGCACCACCTAGGGTTCGCCCACTGGCTCTATAGGGCTGAGTGCCAACTTCTGTATCTGGGTCCGGGTGAAAGAGACTCAGCCACTTCTAGTTGCTTCTGCTGTCTCTGGAAGCCCATGGGCCATATCCACCACCTCCGGATGCCAGTGGGTTGCCTATGGCAACCCCCCCACACTCTGGGAACAAGGGCTATCTCCAGCACCTTCAAATGCCTGCAGGACTCCTCCTGTACCTCCTAATCGGGCACGCAAGTGCACCAAGGTTCCTCTCCCCCAATTCCGCCTCCTTCACTCAGGCTGTGCCTGCCGGTCTGGGAGCCACTATCTTGGATCCACCCTTCAGCATGCAGGTCATCATTGAGGGGAACCCGGGCAGGAGCTGAAGCACAGACCATGAAGGAACAGTGCTTACTGGCTCCCTCCCAAATACATCTTTTAGTATTAATTCTGGTTCTCTAATTTATAAAATATGATCTGGTTACCTGTATCCTAGAGGTAACATATATGAAACAAGCTGAAATACACTTACTGCACACAGATGTATTTCTTGTAGAAAGTGAGCTCTGGGGCTCCCTCCCCCCCTCAAACCCGAGTGACCCCTGAGGACTAGATCCTCAACTGACCTTGAAAACAAAACTTTGTTTAATCTGGGCTAACTGTGTGGCCTTAAACATCCAAAAGGAAAGTATAACCAGAAATAAATAATCAGTAAGCCTGAGAAATTGTACTTCAGGTATAAAACTTGAGATCTTGGTAAAAAGACAAAAACAACAACAACAAACAAACAGAAAGAAAAACCCACTATTGTTCTGCCTGTCTTCAATTCTTACTGGCAAGTGCATCTACCCTGTGGCTGCCACTGCTTTTGCCATCCTTCAAGACATGAGACACAGCTTTTCAACCTTCCAATATGGACTGAAGACTCATGTCTCTCCAAGAATTCCCCAAACCTTCAGTGCCAGAGGGGACTGCTGAGACAGCCAGCCTGTGGACTGAGCAACTACTGGGGTTTCAGCCTCTTCAGAGTAGACACTGCCATTGTTGGACTACCCAGGCTGTATCATGGAGGCCAGTACAGGAAAACCAAGACAGGACGTAGTGCTTACTGGACTTCATGTTGTCAGAGAACAGAAAGGCTCAAATTCCCATTTAACAATAAGCCTTAAGCTTCACTATTTGGCCAGTGACCTTCCTGGAGCTCGCTTATTCCTTGGCATCTCTGGACACAGCACTGACATCCGGCTGGCGATGGTTTTCTGTCCCTGATGCACCAGCCATTCCCCCTACTGTCTCCCTCGTTTTCTAGATAGAATTGTTCCATGGGTAGAGAATGCTGCCTGTTTCATTTCATTCTAAACCCACCCAACTGTGGAAGCAGGAGCAGTCATCTTCCAGACCCCTGGGTTCATTCTTACATGAACTTACAGCAGGAGACAAGAGTGATGACAATATGGGAAAGGTGAGCTCTGTAATGACAAACACAGGAGTGCTGTGCCATAAATTAAGTGTGGACACGCACTGCTCAGCCCTGAGCAGATTCGTGGTTATTCCAGATCCTCTGGACAACAGGTATTGGATGTGCTCACTTCATGTTGCAGAGAAGGAAACAGACGATGCTCCCTACTGTTCCTCATGCTAGAATCAGTGCACCACAGGATGTCAAACAGCAGCCTGTGCTGGGGTCTGCAGAGGGGCTTCCTCCTCCATTCCACTCTCTGCTTCACTCCAGATCACAAGTTAGGTCATTGTCCTGAGCCCTTGTCCTTTGATAATGTGGATCTCAGGCTGTCCATGATTTGGATGGCTGCAGGATGACGCAGTGTCTGAAGTCATGGCTTCCTGGCTCCATGTAGTATGGGGTTTCTGAACTCTAATCTTCTGAGCAGCTGCAGCCTTCACACTCAGCTCTGATGAAAGAATGCACAGGTTTCTTCCATATTTCTTGCTCTCTGCATGGTTTTTTCTGATCTTCCCTCTAAGCCTTTTCTTCTTTCCCGCTATAGCCTTTCAAAGCAGCCAAGTTCACAAATCCATCATTTCCCCAGGGTCCCATGCCATTCTGCACAGAATGTTGTCTCTCTGAAGGCAATCTGACCTATCAGTATGACCAAGGTCCTCTTAGGGCATGGTACAATTATACCGTAGTACACAGGCTTTCCCTTCAGATATGCACCCCAAGTGCTGTGTGAGGAGTGTGTCTTAAATCATTCTGCAGATGACAGGGAGCTGCTGTCCTGTCCCTGGTCTGTGCTGTGCTAGGCAGGTGAGAAAGTGACAAGCACAGCTGGGAAGACACAGCCTAGGTGATCCCTTTTAGCTTCTTCCATGAAAGATTCACCAACACTAGAACACTTTTCACATAAATGACACAGAAGCCCCCAAACTTTTGTATACCTTTATAATACTTATGTAAATGTTAAATAAATGTCAGGACCTGTGCTTCATGCATCCATGTAATAGACACAGGTGAATGTCCTACAGAATGACTAAAGGTGTGCTTTCTGTGGTCCTGGCCACCTGATGCTGTGACTATATGCAACCATGTCACCTTCCTTGGTCTGCACTCTGCAGAGCAGCGGCAGGTGTGGAGTTCGCCTCCGCATTACTAAGGATTTCAGCTGGTTTCAGTGGTCCCCAGAAGCTGTGATGTCATGATATAACTGAACACTCAGGGCCTCTGCTCACTCCTGATTTTCTAAGTGATTTTTCTGGTTTTCAGGGCTGCAGTTTCTGAAGCATCACTGAAAAGAGCACAGCCCAGTCCGCTGTTTACAGATGAGGCAAGCATGCTAGTTGGGGAGTGTTACAGAGTAGTGTCTTTGTGAAGATCAACTGTTTTTTGTTTATTCGACTGAATTAAGAACTTGTGTTTAATGAAAATGATGTGAGAACAAGAAATTTTATGACTATTTTGTTAGTAAATATATGTGTTTCAAATTACATTTTACAACTTTACCTGTGTATTTTTTTTTTTTTTTTTTTTTTTGAGACAGGGTCTCCCTGTAGCCCCAGTTGGGTTGGAACTTGCTGTGTAAACCTGGCTGGCCTTGATGTCACAGACATCTGCCTGCCTCTACCTCCTGGGTGCTCCAATTCCAAGCATGCACCACCACGCCCGGCTTACCTGTGGATTCTTTACTTTCCTTGGAATGCCTTTATTAAACCTGCACATTTTGCATATACCGGAACATTGCACGTGCAGCAGGTCACAGAATGACACTTGGGGCCTGTGCTAGCAATTACTGTGTCTTGGAGGAACATGCAGCTGTATTACTGTTCTTCTTTCTCCTGGGGTTATCATGGTGCAGCTGAAAACCTGATTTTCCCTGATGCTTGGAAATTAATTTCTTCTACCTTCTCTTCTGTTTCCTCCTTGTTTCCCCCACAACCTCTCCTTCTTTCTGTTGAGACCCAGATTAGGGACAGCAGCTCATGTGTTACATAATGAACTTCACGGTTCAATGGGAATAATTCAGTAAAACTTCAAGACTCCAGTACCATCTAGAATATATGATGCATTAATCTCATATGATAGAATTTGTATCTTAGAAAACCCAAATTATTAAATGTTCTCACCAGCTATCCATCTCAGCTCTCAGCTCTACATTCTTAAATCATGCCCCTGTTTGTGGATTTTAACATTTTTCTTTCTCCTTAATATATTACATTACCATGCCACATGGTCTACATGACCATAAAATGGTCTCATCTTACTTCCACACTTAATTTTAGATGATCATTCTTTTTACAGTAGAAGTAAAACAATTTCCACAACATCATATACCGCACATGTATGATGGTTACTTAAAGGAGATGTGCATATTCTACATGAAATAATCACCAACATTTCTCACAGAAGTTTTATGCTGCTATGTCTGGACTCTGGAGAGGTACCATTGCTTATTCAAAGGAGAGTTGAAACCATGGACTCCTATGGGTCTGTCTTTTTTTTTTTTTTTTTTTTTTTTTTTTAATTTTATTTTTTTCTGTATGTGTTTGAATGTACTGTCTGCATGCAAGTTTGTGCACCCGTGTCGTGCAACGCCGCGGAGGTCAGAAGAGGGTATCGGATTCCCCTGGAACTGGAGTTCTCCTGGAATTGGAGTTTCAGACGGTTCTTAGCCGCCATGTGGGTGCTGGGGATCGAACCGGCGTCCTCTGTAAGAGCGGTCGGCGCTCTTAACCGCTAGGCTATCTCTCCAGCCCCAAAGACTGGATTGGATAATTTTCATATAACTTTAACTTAAAATGGAATGAACTGAATGCTACAAAGTGAGCGGCCCTGCATCTACATATGATTTTAATATCTTGTCAAAATGAATAGACTCTGCAAAGAGAATCCAGTGGCTCAAATATTCACAGAAATGTATCCAGACTTGTCTTTCAGCATGTAAGTCAGGGCAGTAAACAGATATGTAGGAGGCACACTTAGTAGGATTCAAGGAAAAGACCATAGTTCTGTAAGTGTTCTCTGGAAAAGGATTGTTGAACTGTTCTCCACTTTATATTTTCATCTTCTCTCTTTCATCAGGGATAGAACTGGTCAGGTATTAAAAGAGCTGCATTGACTCTGCTAGAGCACATGCATAAGTCACTGCATGAGAATGCAGTCAGCATCCAGCATCCCCACGAGATCACCGTGTGCCAGAAACGTTTCCACATTTGGAATGCCTAGACCGTATCTCCTTTTACATCTAGTTTTGCCCTGACACAGGCACATGACAGTTCACATTGTGCACGAAGTGACTGGAGCTCAGCCTCTGAATTCTCAAGGTCACACTCAGAATAAATGGCAGATTGTGGGTGGAGTTCGAAGCAGTCTGAATTCAGGGTTCCCAGTTAGAAGCGGTCGCAATGGGAGCATGTGAAGAATGTTTGATCTGGCAGAAAAGAGACTAAACAGAGCACTGAAAACCATGGCTCTGCGCATGTCTAACCCACAGGTGCTCTGTGCTTGGGGCTACCATGCATTGTCTACAAGCCTCTTCAAATGCACTAAGAAGAGCTGTTCACGCCTGACAAGATGGTGCAGGTCAAACCCAGCTGAAACACTGTCCAGAGAAGCTCACACACGAGGGCAAAGCAAACTCAGCCATGATTGGGAAGGGTTAGGACAGTGAGGAGACTGAGGGTGGCTTCTGGGCAGAGTGAGGTCGAGCTGAGCTTTACGTGGAAGGAAGTTGGATAGAGATGAGTCAGCATATTCTGGTGCGCACACTTGTGTTGGTTGAGATTCATGAGCAAGGTTGTGTGTGTAATGGAGATTTTTCCTTTTCTCCTCAGACTTTACCATTTGCTTCTTTCCCCATATGTTGAATAACGACAGCAGACTCTGCAGGAACACTAACGTAAGGAGTATCTTGTTCTCTGTAGTGGGCATTGGGATCTCAGCCAATAGCATCCATCTTTTCTTCCATGTCCTCATTTTCATTGGTGGGCATACGGCCAGACTCACTGACCTGCCCATTTGTCTCTTGTCCCTAACCGAGCTACTAATGCTGATAACTATGGGACTCCTAGCTGTGGACATGTTCGTGTCTCAGGGTGACTGGGATGCCATCACGTGTAAATCGCTTATCTACTTGCACAGGATTTTAAGAGGTCTCTCCCTTTGTGCCATCTGCATGCTGAGCGTCATCCAGGCTGTCATCCTCAGCCCCAGAACCTCCTGTTTAGCAAAGTTCAAGCACAGATCTCCACACCAGAATTTGCAATTTTTTCTTTTCCTGTGCATCTTCTATATGTCCATTAGCAGTCACCTCTTTATATCCATTATTGCCACCCCCAATACGACCTCAGAAAACTTTATGTATGTCACTCGATCTTGCTCTCTTCTAGGTATGAGATATTCCACAAAGCACATGTTTTCCACACTGCTGGTCTTCAGGGAAGCCTTCCTTATAGGCCTCATGACCCTCTCCAGTGCTTACATGGTGACTGTCCTGTGCAGGCACAGGAAGCAGTCCCAGCATCTTCAAAGCACCAGCCTTTCTGCAGTAGCGTCTCCAGAGCAAAGGGCCACCGGTGTCATTCTGCTGCTCATGGGTTTCTTTGTGTTTCAGTACATATTGGACACTGTTATCTTCTACTCAAGAACAAAGTTGAAGGATGATGCAGTGTTTTATTGTGTCCAGCTTCTTGTATCTCATAGCTATGCCACAGTCAGTCCCTTTGTGTTCATCAGTACTGAAAAGCGAATAATTCGCCTTTTGACTTTCATGTGTGGGAGGACTGCAAATACTTGACTCCTCAGTAATGCGTGAGTTTCACTCAGATGCTCCAATGTGTGGGCATCAGAGCTGAGAATCACAGTGTGATTGGTTTTTATTGAATTATAAATTGTCTTTGTCCGAGTAACTCTACTTAGTCTGGGATAGATGGATAACAGGTGCGTAAAAGAAAACTGCATGCTTTCTCAGAAATCACAAGGGTTTTATATTTCTCAGTGAGCCTTTAAGGAAGATTTATGAGGTGACTCTCGTGTCATGACTCATGTTAGCTCATCAATTTTAACCATTTGATAGCTGATAAAACCCACACAGTTATTTTTACAGCAATGATCATAGTAACAGGATTTAAAAGAGTCAAAGGTGGAAACAACCCATGGCCCAGGACTGTCCAGTGCTTGCCCACTCACTGCTCTAGGTGCAGAGGAGTACTATTCTGTCCTGAAGCAGAAAGGTTCTGGCACACGGTAGAGCACAGATGAGCACTGACACTTCCTTGCTAGGTGAAATAAGTGAGCTCCACGGAGCAAATGCTGATGAATCCCTTACTGAAGGGACAGCTCAGAGCAGCCAAATGGATAGAAACAAAACAAGTGTGTTTTACACATGGTCAAATTCCAAATTGAAATAGTAAACTCGACATAAAAAATTACTTTTATATCAGTGAATAAGATGAAAAGTATGGGCATTTAAATCAAATCTACCTCACAGGTATACTTTATTTACACAGGTGAACTATTATCTGTCACTTACTATTTCAAGACACCAGGTGTGGAAATATTACAAAGATGAATCCTACTTTCATTCTACAACCAAGTCATTTTACTGTTCATACTTAGATATAATTTAGCTGTTAGGATTTTTATTTAAGGAAATAACATTCAACTTGGTTGATGGAAAGAGGTGATTTGGGGGAAGGTTCTGTTATGTCTACTCTCTCTACTTTGAACTAGTCACAGTGCCTGATGACAGGCTATTGCTAGCAAAAAGGAGTATTATTTTACTAAGTGACATCATAGATATGGTCAAGAACATGGAGGGATTGAAAGAAACAATCTGATCAAGAAATGTGGGACAGAGGTGCGCTGGTGGCACGAGCCTTGATCCAGAGGTTGAAACAGGAGGATGGTGAACTCAGTGTCAGCATGGTTTATGGTAGCAAGTGCGGGGCAGGCCTGGGCACTGGTGTTCCAAACAAAACAAACAATGAAAGGACAAGAAAATGGAAGGAGATGAATAAGCAGGTCCAAAACAAGATGAACAAATAGGAAATAAGCCCAGGCAACATTTAGTTTAACAGCAGTGTCCCTAGGCAGATAACCTTAAAACCACAAGGAGATGCACTAATCACTTACCAGAATGGCACCTCAGCCACCGTCAGAGGGATGAAAATAATGTTAAAACCACAAGGAGATGCATTAATCACTTACCAGAATAGCACCTCAGCCACTGTCAGAGGGACTGACAAGTGCCAGAATCTTTAGAACTGTGTGAGAGTTTCTTACTCTTTTTTCTTCTTTGCTTATTTATTATTATTTTATTATGATTATGATTATGATTACGATTGTCTTTTTTTTGAGACAGGGTCTCCCTGTAGCTCCAGCTGTCCTGGAACTCACTATGTAGACCAGGCTGGCCTTGAACTCATGGAGATCTGTGTGCTTCTGCCTCCCTAGTGCTGGGATTAAAGGCGTGTGCCATCATGCCTGGCTCTTTTGTTCATCTTAAAAAATTCTTAAATTGATGGTTCTGGAGAGGTGGCTCAGTGGTTAAGAGCCCTGGATGCTCTTCCAGAGGACCCAGGTTCCATTCCTAGCACCCACATGAGAACTGTCTTTAAGCTGGGTGTGGTGGTGCACACCTTTAATTCTAGCACTCAGGAGGCAGAGGCAGGCAGATCTGTGAGTTCAAGGCTGGCCTGGTCTAGGGAGAAGAAAGAAAGAAAGAAAGAAAGAAAGAAAGAAAGAAAGAAAGAAAGAAAGAAAGAAAGAAAGGAAGGAAGGAAGGAAGGAAGGAAGGAAGGAAGGAAGGAGAAAGAGAGAGAAAGAGAGAAGAGAGGAGAGAGAAAGAGAGAGAAAGAGAAAAAAGAAAGAGAAAGAGAGAGGAAGAGAAAGAGAGAAGAGAGAGGAGAGAGAAGAGAGGAGAGAGAGAAAGAGAAAGGGAGAAAGAAAAAGAGAGGAAGAGAGAGAAGAGAGGAGAGAGAAAGAGAGAGAAAGAGAAGAAAAAGGGGCCCAGCTCCCCCAGCCCCCCCAGCCCCCCCAGCTCCCCCAGCTCCCCAGCTCCCCCAGCTCCCCAGCTCCCCCAGCCCCCCCAGCCCCCCCAGCTCTCCCAGCTCCCCCAGCTCCAGCCCTTAGCTAGTCCTCACTGCAGCCTCCACACCCAGCACAGCGCATCACAGGCCCTGCAAGGGTGAGACTCACTCACGTCCACCTGCTACCCATGGCTCCAGCTCACCAGTCCCCACCATGCGAGACCCTCCTGCCTCCACCGGCACTGGCCTCACGCACTCTCCACGCAGCAGTTTTTAATGTTTTGTTCCGAGGTGAGAGGCTCCTGGTACCCATGACTGCTGTGGCTCTGAGGTCCTCTCTACAGGGTTAAGAGTAAGAGCCCGACTCCGCTCTGCTAGCTGGACACCCCCTTGGGCCTAGGCTCCCTTCTGCTCAGCTAAGCTGAGCCTTCCAACTAGCCTGCTAAGTGAGATCCTGCTCACAGGGTCTTGATTCCTGCTGCAGCTCCATTTTCTCTGCCCAGGGTTCAGATCTGGCTGCTGGTAGAGCCGTGTCATCTGTTCCCATCCGGTCTCTGGCCTAGATCTGCTCCTGCTCATCGGGCCTGAGAACTCTGGACTAGCCGGCTAAGAAACAGAAACAGCATAACTGTCTCCCGGCTGAAGAGCGGATGAGGAAGACGTGGT
Organism: Rhizomys pruinosus; assembly: GCA_009823505.1. NCBI lineage: Eukaryota > Metazoa > Chordata > Mammalia > Rodentia > Spalacidae > Rhizomys > Rhizomys pruinosus. Next base: position 3,146,693 of record VZQC01015004.1, read on the forward strand.
GCATTTACACAGCGGAGCTCCAGTCAGTGCAAAGGAGACAAAGCCGTGAGATCTGCAGACAAGTCCAGCATCCACCACGCAGCAAAGCTTTTATTAATTTTATAACAGATGGAGACTATTACAGAGTTCCACAGCTAGTCAAATGCAGAGAGTGTCTGTGAGATGCCCAGCCCTAAGTGCCAGGTCTACAATGCCACTCTACACCTAAGGCTCAGAAACACAGTGGAACAGGGGCAGAAAAAAAAACATTTATGCCTCTCCCGACACCTCACCAGTGATGCTTCCTAATGCAACGGACAGTGACTAACTCAGAAATCCACAAGTGGCCAAAATGGAGAGAACAGACGGAGTGCAGAGTGCTGCCCTGGGTAGGACTCCTCCAGGAAGCCTCTGCCACCCAGGGCTCAGGGACCACTGCAGAGGAGGCCTGGAAAGATGGTAAGAACCAGGGATGGCGGATGACCAAGAGGAGACAGAGTTCCAGGTGGCAGGGAACTTGGTCCTAGGAACTTGCAGCAACGGTGACAGCACATGCAAGACCCAAACTCAAACTGAAAGAAGACAAAACCAGCATAGACGTGGGGAAGGTGCACGAGTTTGACTCATATGTGACAGGACGCATCACTCCAGCAGGGGCTGACGGGTGCTGTGACAAGGGGGAGTCTACGTGTCGTCAGGTGGAGTGTGCATATGCAAAGTTCAGTTTAAGAATTTTAGCTCCTGCGGTCTGCTGCCAGATGTTCTCATTCTGGTGGGGAAGTACAACTGGAAACACCTGCTAAGAAATTAACAGCTATTGGAATTAGAAGAATCTTTTCTTCGGAACATGACATTTTCCAGGAAAGTGTAAGAAAGCTTTTTCAAGAAGAAGTGGTTCCTTATCATGCAGAACGGGAGAAAGCTGGCGAAGTGAGTAGAGAGCTCTGGGAAAAAGCTGGTCAGCAAGGCCTGCTTGGGGTCAGTATTGCTGAGAAACATGGTGGGATTGGTGGAGACCTACTCTCAACGGCAACTACTTGGGAAGAGCAAGCTTACACGAACTGCACAGGCCCTGGTTTCAGTCTTCATTCTCATATTGTCATGCCCTATACAGCAAATTATGGCACCAAGGAACAGATAGACTACTTCACCCCCAGAGGACTGCAGGCAAGTGGATAGGCGCCATAGCAGTGACAGAGCCTGGGGCTGGAGGTGACTTACGAGGAGTGAGAACAAACGCCAAGAGGTCTGGAAGTGATTGGATTCTCAATGGAACCACTAATGGGTGGTTAAGTGATGTTGTGATTGTGGTCGCTGTCACGAATCGTGAAGCCTGCTCCCCTGCCTATGGCATAAGCCTTTTTCTGGTGGAAAATGGAATGAAAGGATTTATCAAGGGACGGAAGCTACAAAATTGGGATTAAAGGCTCAGGACACTGCAGAACTGTTTTTTGAAGGTGTCCAATTGCCAGCTAGTGCCCTACTTGGAGAAGAAAATAAAGGGTTTTACTACCTCATGCAAGAGCTTCCGCAGGAAAGACTGTTAATTGCTGATTTGGCAGTTTCCGCCTGTGAGTTCATGTTTGAAGAAACCAGGAATTATGTTAAGCAAAGAAAAGCTTTTGGGAAGACAGGTGCACACATACAGACGGTGCAGCATAAACTAGCAGAATTAAAAACACACATTTGTGTAACCAGAGCTTTTGTGGACAGCTGTCTTCAATTGCATGAAGTAAAACGTCTGGACTCAGCCTCTGCTTCCACGGCAAAATATTGGGCATCTGAATTACAGAACACTGTAGCCTATCAGTGTGTACAGCTCCATGGAGGCTGGGGATACATGTGGGAATACCCAATTGCAAAAGCTTATGTGGATGCTCGAGTTCAGCCAGTCTATGGCGGCACCAATGAAATAATGAGGGACCTGATTGCAAGACAGATCATCAGTGACAACTAGACATCTGCCCACATCCTGGAATCCTATTACAGCTAATCTGGATTCAAATCTGCTGAAGAGAAAACATAACCTGGAAAGGCAGGGAAACTGGAAAGGCGTTTTTATGTGTGCTATCTGTAGAGAAATAAATATAAATTTAAGATTAACATAGGGGAAGGAAAAATCTTTAAACCCAAAGTGTCTAAAGTGACACCGTGAGATGTGTAACCCTTTTTTTATACAGTAAATGTCAAAGATCTTCTGACTCCAAAAAAAAAAAAAAAAAAAAAAAAAGAATCAGCAATTGTTCTTTCCTCCTTTTCTGTTCTTTGCTAATTGGAAAATGGATGTGATTGTTGGAATTGACACCTTGGACCAGGAAATAGATTTGGATCTAAGGCCCTGCATGGAAGAACTGTGAGTTTGAGGAGTGTGAGTCTCAACACTGGGGGGATTGCTATCGTTTTGGACTTTTTCATTCTCATCTGACTCTTTAAAATTCTTTAATGTTTTTTGTGTTAAAGACCTAACCTGTGTTCTACGCAAGCAATCTGCTCCATGCAGAGCAGTGAGGCAGGTGAAATTCACCTCTGTGGTCCTTGTTTCTTTCTCGTCTTTACTTTTTCCTCGACATTTGTCGATCCCATCCTCTCTGGTCCTAGCCTGTGGTCGTCTTACAGCCTGGAGCCTCATTTTCTACTCTCTGTTACTAAGTTCTGCCAGGATTCCCATTAATGCCACACTTAAGTCCAAAAACTGCTTATTTCTTTGCATAGGTATAGGAGAGATGACAGCGGTGACAAAGGTGGAGCCAGGAGACAAAATAAGCAGATTTTAAATGAGAGCATTTTTGCAATTGTGAAAATATTAAAAAGGGAAATTCTTGAAATAGCTGAGCCACCTTAATTTAACTTAGTGCAGAGGGGCTGCTACTTACTCTCAGGATGAATGGAAGAGAGGTGGGGGTGCAGCAGAATCTGGGAGAATGAAAACCCAAAGACAGATTGATGTTGTGAGAATACAAAATGGCAGAGAATACACACACACACACACACACACACACACACACACACATTCTTTTACAACTTTGTGAAGCAATGTAGGATCCCTGAGTCTCTTCTTTTTCCTATTTGTTGCCATTCTAGTCATGTTTAGATAGAACTCTCATCCTCATTAAAATATCAGAAGAACTTGGCCTTTTGAGCCAAAGCCTTTTGAAGCAAGATAAGTATTTCATGTTTTAATATTATGTATCAGTATTATTTCTCATTCATATGTGTTCTTGGCATCAAGCATGATGTTTAGTATATAATAAATATCCAATAAATTACTGGGTATATTCTAAAGAAAGATTATTTTAACCCAACTTTGGGACACATTCTCAGTTCAGTAATACTTTCTCCACACACAAATAGAAACTGCCATTGCAGAATGTGTTCATTAGTTTCATAAAATTGTGTAGAACTCTTATCACATGACAGCTACTGTCCTAGATGCTGGAAGTGCCACCATTAATGACACATTCAAGCCTCTACCAGTGGGAGGACAGAAAATATGTAGAATGAAATAAAATGTAAAATAAAATAAAATGTAAAAAGGTGCTGGTGAGTGCAGGGGTTTGGAAGGGTGGCAGGGAAGACTTCAGGAGATGACTGTGAAGAAACCATCTATGTGTGCTGTTCTGTTTCCCAGCCTCCCCTTCAGTAAAGCCGGGCCAGCTGGTGGGTGTTGGCCAATAGATTGTGAACAGAATGGCCATATGCACTTTCAGTTCAAAGCCACTCACAGCCAGTGAGCCTTCTTCTCCCCCCCTTCTGCCTTGGAGAAATTTGAAAACATGTGTTCTGAGGACTTGTCCCAGATGGAAATAGTCTGAGTCCCTGAGGGCTGAATGGAGGGGAATAATCATTCCTGTCTCTCTTGGATTTAGTGCCCAGACCAATGCAGAGATACCTGAACAATTCCCGGAGTATGTGAGGTGGTAAGCCATGTGACTACCCTGGACCAAGAGCATCTCAGGCAGAAGGAGCATGGCAATGACATCTGGACTAGCTGGAGCACCATAAAGACACTCAGTTTTATTTGCCTCCAATCTACTTGGATGCCTGACTCCACTCAGAACCCTGTATACTAAATTTTTATTTTATTTTTAAAAATTTAATAGACTAGCTGAGCATGGTGGCGCACGCCTTTGATCCTAGCACTCGGGAGGCAGAGGCAGGCAGATCTTTGTGAGTTCAAAGCCAGCCTGGTCTACAGAGTGAGTTCCAGGCCAGCTGGGGCTACAGAGAGACCCTGTCTCAAATAGACCAAAAAATAATTTAATAGACTTTAATTTTTAAAGCAGTTTTAGGTTCACAGTGAAATTGAGAGGTAAAAAGATCGCCTGTGGATCTCTTCCCTCTGTCCCATACACAAATCTCCCATTATCAACAAGAGTGGCACATTTGTTAGAATAGCTGAACCTTCATTGACATCAATATCATTAAGTCCACAGAGTAAAACAGGACTCATTCTTGGTGTTATCCATCCTACGGGTTTGATAAGTGTATCAGATATCTGAGTAACATATAGTTTCAGGCCCTCTACGCACCTCCCAGGCTATTCTCCAGCCCTTGTTTTGAAGTACAGCATTTTTTGTCTTTGGGATAGATGTGGCTTATTCTAGATGAAAAGTTAACAGCAGCATGTGGATCACGGCCCCTGTCCTTCCCAGGCTCCCCTTCTAATTTCTCTCCATTAGAGTGAACAGTCCTTACTGATTCCCATCCCCTAGTTTCCTGTAACTCATGTGGGACTTTGTTCACCGCTTCACAGACTATTTTAGTCACTATCTGCTTAAAATTTTTGTCTTCCTTAAAGAGACTGATAAATCCAGACATTCTTTTATGTCTGACTGACCTATAGTAAGTTAACTTAGATGAATAGTGCATTTAAACTCAAAACATTCTCTGAGTTCTAAACATAGACAGTTTTTAGTACTCTTTTCAAAGACAAGAAAATCATGATATTTTACATAGAGCACTTCACTATACAAGCTCATGCTGATTTCACCCTTCTTTTTAAGCCCCCAATGCCTACATTCAGAGAATTACAAATGAATCTAAGAAGATCCCTACAAAAATTTTTCAAAGTCGAATGCTGTTTGAATCCCTCATAAGGGAAAAAGATTCTCATGGCTATTTCAAGTTGGCTTATGTTATCTTTTGTAAGATACATGTGCATACACATGCAAACACAAAACTAAGTAATAGATTTTATGCATTTGTGAAACCAAAACAGATCTTCAATTAAATACAAATAAAACTATCAAATGCAGAGAAATTCAAATCTGTCATATTGATTTGCTATAAGGAATGATACTCTATGGAAACCAAGTCACTCCTCAAAGTGTCATCATTGTGATAGCACAGGACTATTTAATCACCATTGATCACTCAATTCTCCCACTAACCTTTGTTAACATGTGTAATTTGTCTATAAGTTAGCGGGACCACATCCTTTTTTAAACATTTTTTTACATTTTTATTTATTTTTGTAAGTGTATGAATGTACTCTCTGCATATAGGTTTGTGCACCTGTGTCATGCACTGCCTTAGAGGTCAGAAGAGGGTGTCAGATTCCCCTGGAACTGGAGTTAAAGATGGTTCTCAGCCACCATGTGGGTGCTGAGGATGGAATCCAGGTCCTCTGCAAGAGCAGTCAGCGCTTTTAACCGCTAGGCCATCTCTCCAGCCCCACATCCTTTATTTTTTAAGACTTTCCATTCTGTGCTTTCCTCGTCTCTAACAATCCACTCAGTACTCTTTGCAGATCCAAACACAGGCAGTGGAACTGCATATGCAGGAAAACTATAAAGGGTTGACAAATTGGTAAAGATTTTCAACCTCCCTTTATATCTAATGCAAATTAAAATGAGTCTGTTTAATCTATCATATTGGCAAAGGCTTTTTTAATTAATTTATTTGTATATATTTTTTATCAAATATAAACCTGTGTAACCCCCATCCCCCCACCCCACCAGAGCTCATGCATTCTGCCAAACATGCTTTTCATCTCTTTCTCAGTCTTTCTCGATATTCTCCATGTGGAAGTTGACTGTTTTGAGCAGAAGTTCACTGTTTCAGTCAGTTCTTTGATGCAATCCTTTCTGTTGTTGTTGTCTCCAACATGCATCACTCCCAACTGCTTTGGACAAAAGCTCAAGGGGCCATGCTCAAGAAATACTTACAACTGGGTAATTGGCACTAGCATCCACAGATGAGGGATACCATTCATCGTTTGTTTTTCTGGGACTGTGTTACTTCACTCAGCATGATGTCCTTTAGCTCCAGCCATTTTCCTGCAAAGCTCATGATGTCATCTTTCTTTACTGCTGCATAGAACTCCATTGTGTAGATGTACCACATTTTCTCTATCCACTCATCAGTTGAGGGGCATTTGGGTTGGTTCCAGCTCCTTGCTATTGTGAAGAGAGCTGCAATAAACATGGCCGTGCATGTATCTCTGTGGTGGCGTAAGTCTTGAGGGTACATGCCCAGGAGTGGTATGGCTGGGTCGGGTGGCAAGTTCATTCCAAGTCTTCCAAGGGTTCTCCACACTGCTTTCCATAGTGGCTGTACGAGTTTACATTCCCACCAGCAGTGGATGAGTGTTCCCCTTTCCCCACAACCTCTCCAGCACTTGGTATCATTTGTTTTCTTGATCCTAGCCAGTCTTATTGGAGTAAGATGATATCTTAAAGTGGTTTTCATTTGCATTTCCTTAATGATTAGTGATGTTGAACAGTTCTTGAGGTGTTTCTCAGACATCTCTAATTCCTCACTTGTGAAGTCTCTGTTCAGTTCTTTGCTCCATCTATTGAGTGGGTCATTTGTTTTCTTTTTTCTTTGTTTTTTGAGTAGTTTATATATTCTGGAAATCAATGCTTTGTCAGATGTATCTGCAGTGAAGGTTTCCTCCCACTCTGTGGGATTTCTCTTCACTTCCTTGATTGTTTCTTTTGATGTACAGAAGCTTTTGAGTTTGATGAGGTCCCATTTGTCAATTGTCGACCTTAATTCTTGTGCAGCTGCTGTCTGATTTAGGAAGTCTTTTCCTACGCCTATGTCTTGTAGTCTGCTGCCAACTTTTTCTTCTATCACCTTCAGAGTTTGGGGTTTCACGTTGAGGTCTTTAATCCATCTGGAGTTGACTTTTGTACAGGGTGAGAGGTAGGGGTTTAATTTCATTCTTCTACAAGTGGTGATCCAGTTTTGCCAACACCACTTGCTGAAGATGCTGTCTTTTCTCCATTGTGGTTTCTTGGCCCCCTTGTCAAATATGAGATGGCTGAAATTGTATGTGCTCAGATTTGGATCTTCGGTTTTGTTCCATTGGTCAACAGGTCTGTTTTTGTGCCAGTACCAGGCTGTTTTTATGACTATAGCCCTGTAGTATAGTTTAAAATCTGGTATAGAGATCCCTCCTGTGTAGCTCTTTTCACTCAGGATTGATTTGGCTATTCGGGGTCTTTTGTTTCTCCAAATGAATTTAAGAACTTTTGTTTCCAAGCCTGTGAAGAAACTCTTGGGGATTTTGATTGGGATTGCATTAAATCTATACAAGAGTTTTGGTAAAATGGACATTTTTACAATGTTAATTTTCCCAATCCATGAGCATGGGAGGTTTTTCCATCTTCTGAGGTCTTCTTCAATTTCTTTCTTTAAGGGTTTAAAATTTTTGTTGTAGAGGTCTTTGGTGTCTTTGGTTAGGTTTGTTCCTAGGTATTTTATTGTTTTTGAGGCTATTGTGAGTGGGAAGGTCTCTTTGAATTCTTTCTCCAGTTGCTTGTTCTTGGTGTAAAGAAAGGCCATTGATTTTTTTAGGTTAATTTTGTATCCTGCCACTTTGCTGAAGCTGTTAATCGTTTCTAGGAGTTTTCTGGTGGAGTTTTTAGCATCCCTTAAAGTAAACAATCATATCATCAGCAAATAGGGATAGCTTGACTTCCTCTTTTCCAATTAGTACTCCTTTAATTTCCTTTTTGCCTTATTGCCCTAGCAAGTGTTTCAAGCACTATATTGAAGAGGAGTGGTGACAGGGGGCAGCCTTGCTGAGTTCCTACCTTTAAAGGGAATGTTTCTGTCATTTCCCCATTTAGGATGATATTGGCTGTAGGTTTCGTGTATATGGCTTTGATTACATTGAGGAATGATCTCTCCAATCCAGTTCCCTCTAGGACTTTAAGCATGAAGGGATGCTGTATTTTGTCAAAGGCTTTTTCTGCGTCAATTGAGATGATTGTGTGGTTTTTGTCTTTCAGTCCATTTATATGTTTTATGATGTTTATTGATTTTCGTATGTTGAACCATCCCTGCATCTCTGGTATGAATCCAACTTGGTCATGATGGATGATCTTCTTAATGTGGGTCTATATGCAGTTTGCAAGTATTTTGTTGAGAATTTTTGAATCTGTGTTCATTAATGAGATGGGTCTATAGTTCTCCTTTTTGTTTGTATCTTTGCCTGGTTTTGGTAATAGAGTGATGCTGGCTTCATAGAAGGAATTTGAGACAATTCCTTCTGTTTGTATCCTTCTAAACAACTTGAGTAATAATGGTTGTAAGCCTTTTTGAAATGTTTTATAGAATTCTGCCATGAAACTATCTGGGCCTGGGCTTTTTTTTTTAGTTAGGAGGTTTCTTATCACATCTTCAATTTCTTCATATATTTTTGGTCTGTTTAAGCTGTTGATCTCTTCTTGGTTGAGCTTTGGTGAGTCCCAGGATTTCAGATATTCATCCATTTCTTCTAGGTTTTCAAACTTAGTAGAGTACAGGTTTTTGAAGTATGCCCATATGATTTTCTGGATCTTTTCATTGTCTGTTGTGATATTTCCCCTTTCATCACAGATTGTATTGATTTGGAGTTGTTCCTTCTTTCTTTTGGTTAACTGGGCTAGAGGTCTATCTTGTTTATTCTTTCAAAGAACCAACTTTTGGATTCATTGATTTTTTTTTGTATTATTTTCTTTGTTTCTATTTCATTGCTTTCTGCTCTGGCTTTTGTTATTTTTTCCTGTCTGTTGCGTTTAGGGTTCATTTGTTGTTGTCTCTCAAGTGTTTTTAGCTGCAGTGTTAGGTTGTTCACTTATGCTCTTTCTGTTTTTCTGATGTAGGCACCTAGGACTATAAACGTACCTCTTAGGACTGCTTTTATAGTATCCCATAGGTTTTGCTGTGTTGTATTATCATTGACATTCAGTTCCAGGAATGCTTTTATTTCTTTTTTATCTCTTCCTTGACCCATTCAGTACTCAGGAGTGTGTTGTTTAGTCTACATGTGTTCTTGTAGATAGTAGGGCTTATCCTGGTGTTGATAATGAGCTTTATTGCACTGCAGTCTGATAGAATGCATGAATTATTTCAATCTATTTGTATTTGTGGAGGTTTCTTCTGTGTCCCAGTATGTCGTCGATTTTGGAGAATGTTCCATGGGGTGCTGAATAGAAAGTGTATTCTCAGGGCTGGAGAGACAGCCTAGCAGTTAAGAGCACAGACTGCTCTTGCAGAGGACCCGGGTTTGATCCCCAGCACCCACGTGGCAGGTAAGAACCGTCTGTAACTCCAATTCCAGGAGAACTCCAGTTCCAGGGGAATCCAAGACCCTCTTCTGACCTCCGTAGCATTGCACAACACGGGTGCACAGACCTACATGCAGACAGTACATTCATACACATACAAAAATAAATAAAAAAATTTTTTAAGTGTATTCTCTGGTATTATGGTGGAATATTTGGTAAATGTCTGTGAGGTCCATTTGGTGTATCATATCATTCAGTTTAGATGTCTCTCTGCTTATTCTTTGTCCAGTTGACCTGTCCAAAGGGCTCAGTGGAGTATTGAAGTCCCCTACTTATGAGTGTACTGGGGTTAATCTGTGCCTTGAGTCCTGAAAAATTGTCTTTATAAAGTTTGGTGCACCAGAGTTTGGTGCATATATATTCATGATTGTGACATCTTTATGGTCAATTGTTCCTTTCATAAAAATGTAATGGCCTTCTTTGTCTCTTCTGATTTCTTTTACTTTGAAGCCTATTTTGTCTGATATTAAAATAGCAACACCTGCTTTCTTTTTGGTATCATTTGCTTGGAATGTTTTTTTCATCCTTTCACTTTAAGGTGGTGCCTATCCTTGAAGGTAAGATGTGTTTCTTGTAGACAGCATATAGATGGTTTCTGTTTCCTAATCCAATCTCCCAGTCTATGTCTTTTTATTGGGGCATTAGTCCATTAATATTTAAAATAACTGAAAGATGTGTGTTGCTTCCTTTCACCTTATTATCCATTTGCAGTTTTGGTCTAGGTTTCTACTTCTGTAGTTATGCTCTTATTAATTTCTCTTTCTAGGTGCCTGGGGATAGTTGCTCCTTTCTTCTGTCCTTTGAATTGCTTCAAGTATTCTCTGAAGGGTTTTCTGGACATGTATTCTTTCATCTTGTTTATGTCATGGAAGACTTTTCTCTCTCCTTCAAGTATAATCGACATTTTTGCTGGGTATAGTAACCTGGGTTGGCATCTATTGTCCTTTAAAACTAGGAATGCTTTGCTCCACCTTCGTCTTGCTTTCATAGTTTGCACTGAGAAGTCAGTTGTAATTCTGATAGGTTTTTCCTTATAAGTAACTTGTTGTTTTTCTCTTGTGGCTTTCAGAATTTTGTCTTTGTTTTGGGTGTCTAGCATTTTAACTATGATGTGGTGTGGAGAGTTTCTTTTCTGATCTTGTCTGTTTGGAGTTCTATGTGCTTATTTTATTTGTATTGGTTTGTCTTTTTTTAGTTTGGGGACATTTTCATCTATTATTCTGTTGAAGAGCTGATCAATACCATTCTCTTGGGATTATTCTCCTTCCTCTATCCCTATGATGCAGAGGTTTAATCTTTTCATAGTGTCCCACAATTCCTGGTTGTTCCACTTTTGTGTATTTTTAAATTTTTCATAATCTTTCCTTGAGGTTTTTAGTTGTTCTGTGGTCTCTTTCAGGTCCGATATTCTTTGTTCTGCTTCCTCCATTCTACTTCTGTGGCATTTTCTGTTCCTTTCCTCTTGATTGGATGAGTATTTGATTTCCTTTTTTATTTCATCTTGTGATTTCTTTAGAATTTCCACTTCCTTTTGGAGCTTCCTGTAGCTCTTTGCTTCACTGGTTGTTTCCTTTTCTTTCTCAACATGGAATCTTTTCAGTGTTTCCACTTCCTTCTGGAGTTTGTCATTCTCTCTCTCTAGGCCCTTCTTGAGTTTTTCATTCTCTCTCCTTAGTTCTCTGACTTGTCCTTTATACTCTTTGATTTCTTTGAATATGTCCACAATTGTTCCTCTAAGATCTGTGTCCTGGGCCATCCCCAGGGGGAGCCCACTGTAGGAATCTCCCACAGGGTTGGTAGAGCTTGGTGTGAAATTATCCTGCACCTTTCCTATGTTGTCCCTCCTTCGTGTCCCTGACATGTGGGTTTCTCTTTGCCTGTATTCCCAAATGCCTCTTCACTGTGTTGAAGGCTTGCTTTGCTTGCCTCCTTCAGATGCCTTCATTGTTTGTATGTTCGATTGATTGATTGATTGATTGACTGATTTGTTTGTTTTCCTCCTTGCTATGGAGTGTTGACTTGTCTAAGTTTTAGGCTTTCTATTGGAAGTCTAACTCACTCTTCCCTTTCTGTTCTGAAGGTTCTCCAAAGAATCCACTTGGACACTCCTTCAGCAATTCCAGTTTCCTGGTGGGGGGTAGGGTGTTATACCTGTTTAGCCCATGCCCAAGTACTCTGTGCTTCAGGTGGTTCTGGGAAATCCCCGATCTAAGCTCTGTGCACTCAAGTCCTTACTGTACTTATTAAATCTAAATAATTTTCTAGGAGATTCTCTAGGGCCTTTAAAGTGCAGAATCATGTCATCAGTAAATAAGGATAAAACTATTTCTACCTTTCTCATTTTTGTCAGTTTACATGTTTTTCTCCTCTAATTATTGTAGCTAAGACTTAAAGCACTATATTGAATAAGAGAGTCCAGCATATCCTTGTCTTGTTCCTGATTTTATAGGAAGTGTTCTCTGTGTATCCATTTAATATAATGTTGACTACAGGTTTGTTGCATATAGCCTTTGTTATTATGAGCACTCTTTTTTTTTTTTTCTTTTTGTCTTTTCGAGACAGGGTCTCACTGTAGCCCCAGCTTTTCTGGAACTCACTCTATAGACCAGGCTGGCCTTGAACTCACAAAGATCCACCTGCCTCTGCCTCCCGAGTGCTAGGATTAAAGGCATGTGCCACCAGGTCTGGCAGCCTTTGTTATTATGAAGTATGCACCACCTACCTATAAATTCTCTAGGATTTTTATCATGAAGACATGTTGAACTTTGTTAAATGCCTTTTTGGCATCAGTGGAGATGGTTATGTGGTTTCTGTCTTTAAGCAGGTTTACTTGGTGTATTATATTTATTGATTTGCATATGTTGATCTGACTTGCATCTTGAGGATGAATCCACTTGATCATGATGTACAATCTTCTTAATGTGCTCTTGAATTTGGTTTTAAAGAACTTTTTCAGAATTTTTGCATCTATATCCCTCATGGAAATTGGTCTGTAGTTTTCCTTTTGATTTGTTGTGTCTTCTTATTTTGTAGAACAAATTTTTTTATTTAATTTTTATTGATGGTTTGTGCATTTTATACATCATTTTCCAATTCAGATCAGGCATATTTCCCTTCCCCCCCACCCCCACCCCATCCCAGATCATTCTGCCATAACTGTCCTGCATCTTTCAGGTTTTGTTTTTTTTTTCATTTTTTAGCTATAAGTGATAATCCATGAGTATAAGCATCCTTCGTGCAAAACCAATCTATAGACTGTTGTGCCCAAACCCCCACAGTCCCACCATTCAGTGGAGGTTGACAGGTTGTTTGTTCAATCAAGTTGATCAAATGAGTGTCCAGACTACATCGCTGTAGTTTCACCGTTCACCCCAATCGCAGCCTTTACATTCTACCACGCCCCCTCTTCCGCAGATTGTTCCCTAGGCTTAGAAAAGGGGCACAGGTGGATGAGAAGTAAAACTGTCCTCTCTCTCTGGAGCTGTTGACTTGGATTCTGGTCAATTCTGGCTGTTTCCTTTCATGGGCTGACAGTTTGTTCAGGAGTAACCTTTCGATCCTACTAATGAAGCACAAGCAATTAGATATATAGGTATTTAAGCAGCACTAATAGTTATGGTAGGTTACTTTGGCATAGACACATATGTTTGGATGATATGTTAATTCATGAATTACATTTTTACCCCCTGATAAATATAACAGGGTCTTACTGTGGCTTATGACATCTCCTAACCTGTAGAGGATGTAGGCTTGTGGCATCAGCCATGGGTTATTCCTCCAAGGAGAGAGCCAACAGCCAATTAGATTTGGGATATACAGGCACATGGCTGCCTCTGCTGCACAGTATTTCCAGGCAGGTGAAGTGTAGCTGGTGCTGATGGTGGAGTCTTGCTTGACTCAGGGAGACCCGTATTTGCTTTATTGGTTTAGTGGCCTTTGGGAACACTCTCTGGCATTCCAGAGGCCATCTGTACCCTTGCATGTGCGGTCTCAATACATCCCTCCCATGTTAACGTCAGGTCTTCGGCAGCAGGGTCTTATCGCCTCTCCTCCTGCAGGTATCCCAACTTAGGGGCAAGGAGCCCTTACCTTTTGTGGGGCCTTGGATCCCCTGGCCAACATCCCCCTGGTAGAACAATCCATTGCTGATGTCAGAGCTCCTGCATTAATATACTTTGCCTAAGTGCATAGCCCAAGGACTTTAGTATTATATTTGGTTCTGAACAGAGTATAATCCTTTTCACAGTTCTTATGTCTATTAGTCAATTAAAGAAGGCATTTTTACCGGTTTTATAAGAGATTACCTCTATAATAGTTGTCTCCAATTTACAGTTGGAAAATGACATCATCATCGTCATATTTCTCCTTGTTCTATGGGGGGGGAGGCAAGAAAGTCATATCAAAACCTTTGTTGCACCTAGAAGGTATAAGTTTCATTAGGACTCATTATAGATAGTTGTTACATGTAGGATCCACAGAAGGGTTCGATGTTTATGGCAATCTGAGGCTTTTCTTCCTTTCAGTGTTCAGACGGGTCAACCTTTCAGTTGCCACTTTTTGGTACATCCTACTCAATGCAAAGCTGTATCTTTTCTTTCTCAGCCGTTAAGTTGGTGACATTTTGTCCTGTTGGAACAAACAAATCTTTTCCCATAGTTAGTTTTAAGATTTGAATTGCAAGGTT
>VZQC01015004.1:3184694-3225646 GCA_009823505.1 Rhizomys pruinosus
TAAACCACACGAAGACCCTGCCATACTTAACAGAAGAAAATGTAATTCATGAATTAACATACCATCCAAACATCTGTGTCTATACCAAAGTAACCTACCATAACAATCAGTACTGTTTAAATACCTATATATCTAATTGCATGTGCTTCATTAATAGGATAGAAAGGCTATATATCATACTGTTTAAATACCTATATATCTCATTGCACTTGCTTCATTAGTAGGATCGAAAGGTTATGCCTGGACAAGCTGGCAGCCCATGAAAGAAAAGAGCCAGAATTGACTAGAGACCAAGACATCAGCTCCAGAGAAAACAGCATGGGAGAATTTGATGAAATCCTGGCCTTGATTCCAGAGGTATGTATAATACAACTGCCTTTTTGAGACTCATGTGTCAAAAAACAAAAACCTAAAATAAAAAAGAGAGATACAGATAGATATGAAATCTTTTTGTCAAAACCCTTGCAATTCAAATCTTAAAACTAACTACGGGAAAAGATTTGTATACTCCAACAGGTCAAAATGTCACCAACTTAATGGCTGAGAAAGAAAAGATACAGCTTTGCATTGAGTAGGATGTAACAGGAAGTGCCAGCAGAAAGCTTGGCCCATCTGAACATTGAAAGGAAGAAAAGCCTCAGATTGCTACAAACATCAAACCCCTCTGTGGATCCTGCTTGTAACAACTATTTATAATGAGTGCTAATGAAACATACCGTCTAGGTGCCGCAAAGGTTTTAATATGAGAGACTTTCTTACCTCCCTCCCCCCATAGAACAAGGAGAAATATGATGATGATGAGGTAACTGTTATAGAGGTAATCTCTTATAAAACCAGTAAAACTGCCTTCTTTAATTGACTAATAGACATAGGAACTGGGGAAAGGATTATTCTCTATTTAGAACCAAATATAATACTAAAGTCTCCTTAAGCTATGCACTTAAGCAAAATCTATTAATACAGGAGCTCTGACATCAGCAATGGATTATTCTACCAAGGAGATGTTGGCCAGGGGATGCAAAGCCCCACAAAAGGTAAAGGCTCCTTGCCTCTAAACTGGGATATCTGCAAGAAGAGAGGCGATAAAGCCCTGCTGTCAAAGACCTGAGGTAAACATGGGAAAGATGTATTGAGACCACACTTGCAAGTCTACAGATGGTCTCTGGAATACCAGAGAGTGTTACCATAGTCCATTAAACCAATAAAGCAAATATAGGTCTCCTTGAGTCAAGCAAGACTCCTCCATCAGCACCAGCTACACCTCACCTGCCTGGAAATTCTGTGCAGCAGTGGCAGCCATATGCCTGTATATCCCAAATCTAATTGGCTATTACCTCTCTCCTTGGAGGAATAAGCCATGGCTGATGCCACAAGCTTACATCCTCTAATGGTTAGGAGATGTTATAAGCCACAATAAGAGCTTGTCATATATTTTTTAAATTTTATTTATTTCTGTATGTGTATGAATGTACTGTCTGTATGCAGGTTTGTGCACTCATGTCGTGCAATGCTGTGGAGGTCAGAAGAAGGTGTCGGATTCCCCTGCCACTGGAGTTCTCCTGGAATTGGAGTTCCAGATGGTTCTCAGCTGCCATGTGGGTGCTGGGGATCATACCCGGGTCCTCTGTAAGAGCAGTTGGTGCTCTTAACTGCTAGGCCATCTTTCCAGCCCTGACCCTGTCATATTTAACAGAAAAAAATGTAATTCATGGATTAACATACCATCCAAACATCTGTGTCTATACCAAAGTAACCTACCATAACAATTAGTACTGTTTAAATACCTATATATCTAATTGCTTGTGCTTCATGAGTATGATCGAAAGGTTATTCCTGGACAAACTGTCAGCCCATGAAAGTAAACAGCCAGAATTGACCAGAGTCCAAGACAACAGCTCCAGATAGAGTGGACTGTTTTGCTTCTCACCCACCTGTGCCCCTTTTCTAAGCCTAGGGAACAATCTGCAGAAGAGGGGGCGTGGTAGAATGTAAGGGCTGTGATTGGGGTGAATGGTGAAACTACAGCAATGTAGTCTGGACACTCATTTGATCAACTTGATTGAACATACAAGCCCTCACCCCCCGCTGGATCGTGGGGCTGTGGGGGTTTGGGCACAACAGCCTGCAAATTGGTTTTGCATCAAGGATGCTTGTACTCATGGATTATCCTTATAGCTAAAAAATGAAAAAAAAACTGAGAGAAAGATGCAGGACAGTTATGGCAAAATGCATGATCTGGGATGGGGTGGGGGTAGGGGGGAAGGGAAAGGAAATATGTCTGAACTGAATTGGAAAATGATGTATGAAATGCACAAAGCATCAATAAAAAAATAAATAAAATTAAAAAAAAGAAAAATCTGCTATCATGGAAATGATATGACAGAAACAAATTTTAGAATTAATTTAAGATTAGTTTGCAAATGCTAACATGTATGTGTGTTGAGTTACTCTTATGGTTTGCCAGTATGTCTTTTACCTTCCATGGGATATATTTATAAAAATATGAGTCTGCAATTGCAAGTGCACTTGGTCCCAGGATCACACTCAGGGTGTGTGCTAGTGATCCATTTGTCAAAAAAAAACTTAAAAAAAAACTTGGAGAAAAATGAAGTCTTGTTATTCTTTGCTTTGTTTTCTGAGATTTTCATGGCACAACTTCATCATATTCAATATGTGGAAAAACTAATATTTTACCAGATCATTTAAAACACTCCTTTTCTTCTTCTTCTTCTTCTTCTTCTTCTTCTTCTTCTTCTTCTTCTTCTTCTTCTTCTTCTCCTCCTCCTCCTTCTCCTTCTTCTCTTTCTCCTCCTCCTCCTCCTTGTCCTCATCTTCCTTTTCTCTCCTTTCTCTTTTTCTTCTTCCTTTCTCTCTCTTACTGAGTTCTTATTCCTGAGACTGGGAAGAGCAGAACAAACCCTTATTAAGAACTTCAAAATACACTAGAACTAATTCAGTACCACTATTTCATCAAGAATCTATCACTATCTAGAATACATGATCCATTCATCTTCTAAAAGATGAATCTTGTCTAATGACACTATAGAATTATATATATTTTTAGACAGGGGCTCCCTAGAGCCCCAGCTGGCCTGAAACTCACTCTGTAGACCAGGCTGGCCTTGAACTCACAGAGATCTGCTTGCCTTTGCCTCCCAAGTGCTAGGATTAAAGGTGTACACCACCACGCCCCACTTAAAGATGGTTCTTAGCCGCCATGTGGGTGCTGGGAATTGAACTCTGGTCCTCTGCCCACTGAGCCATCTCTCCAGCCCCAACACTATAGAATTATTGTCTTGGGAAATCTGCCCTGGTAAATGTCATCATCTGTTATCTCCCTTAGCTTTGCAGTCATGATTAGTATGAATACTGGTAAGTTTTAATACTTCCACCTCCCCTTGAGCCCTGCGCTTCTTTCTGTCTTTCTAATGCTAGTTAAGGCTCTCTAAACCTGCCTTGGAATGCCTGAAAACCTCTTGGAATTTAAAAAGAACATTTTTTTTCTTCTCAGTAGCTTTTCCATGAAAGAAAAGAAAAAAATGCAGAGGTTTACAATTTAAATCTCAGACCTTTTGGAAAGTAAACATGTGGAAAGGACAGATACTTTCCAGTGGGATACAGGCATTTTACATTTCAGTGTCTTGAGGTTCCTTTTCCTAACAAGGCTTCTACCTGGAACATGGCTTCACTTCTGTGTGTCCTTCGCATCTGAGAACAATTTCTCATGTTATAAGCATTAAGTCATATGTTCTACCCTTCTTGCAATTTGTCTTGGTTTTCATCTTAGAGTCTTAATGAGGTTATAAAAGGACAGAAGAGAACACAATGTCTAGTGGCCTGTAATGCATTTTTATGTCAAATTTAAAAAAGTAATACTACATCTCTACTATGGAAGTTTAAAGTTTTATAACTGTTTTGACCTGTTTGGGGACAGAATTACTTTACATTTTAGCTTCTTGTATGGCATAGCTACTGGATTTTAAAGGTGACTATTTTGAATTTCAACTTTGTTTGCATAACATTTATGTATTTTTAAGGGATTATTATATATTTTAACATCTTTTCTATGGTATATTTACTGATTTCTAAAATAAACTATTTCAAACTTTTCAAGTCCTAGTTTTCTTTAGCCTTCAAAATTTAATTCATGATTTTAATTTTTTTCCTTATAATGTCATGATTTTGAATGTTTCCAGGTGTTAGGATCTAACATATTTCCATGCAGAGAGATATCACGTAATTATATTCCTTCATGTGTTACTTTGTCTTGAGATGATTTTGAGCTGTGGCTACTTAAGCCTTTTATTCATTTTGTGCACAAAAACTATTGGCTTAAATTTCATCTTGGCATGCCTAATCAAAATATAATTTTTTTTCTTTATAAACCCAGGTGTCCTAAACATCTTTAAGTACAAGTCCTAGGCATGAAAATTTATTCTGATCTTTCAGTCTCACCACACCTTAAAAGCTTTGCTCAACAGTAGACCAGAATGTGTTCCTGAATCTGATGCCCTGGAGTGGCTAAACCTTTAAAAGTCCTTTTAACCAACAGGATGCAATACTCCATGCCTTTAATCGCAGCCCTTCAAAAACAGAAATGATGAGTCTATGAGCCAAGGCCAATTAACAACCAAAGCCAAAAATCTTGTTCTGGTTTGGATGGAGATTTTTGGAACTTGGGAACTCCAAAGCATGCCAGGATGCCTGGGCCAGGGATGGAGAAATGCAGCCTGACAGTGCTTTTGGAAATGGCTTTGTGTTTCTACAGTGTTGTGTGGTTTCAATATTTAAAGTGTCTCCTGCTCTATGCAAACCACTGAGTTAAGTTCTAAAGAAAAATTCATTTTTGTATAAATTAAAGGTAAATAATAACATACTGTTTGAGGTCACTGAGAAGCTGACTCTAGAGATGGGATTACCTCTCTCTGCCTACTGTTTATACTCCTTCAAAGCCCGAGGCAAGGTTTTTGGTAATCTACTCTCTGATAAATAAATTGTCATGTAAGCTAAGAAGTTAAATTACAATAAGCTTCCTGGAATTTAAGGAGATAAGTTACTTTTTTTCTTCATTTCTTTTTTTTAATTTTTTAAATTTATTTCTTTTATGTGTATGAATGGACTATCTGCATGCAGGTGTGTGCAACCATGTCATGCAATGCCATGGAGGTCAGAAGAGGGTGTCCAATTCCCCTGGGACTGGAGTCAAAGATGGTTCTCAGCCACCATGTGGGTGCTGGGGATCGAACCCAGGTCCTCTGCAAGAGCAGTCAGCCCTCTTAACTGCTAGGCCATCTCTCCAGCCCCATAAGTTACTTTTAAGGAATAATTACTTCTGCTCCAGGGTGTGATTTATTTCTGCATTTAGATATGCATTATATGTAAGACAACTGACCACTAGGTAGGACGTCTTTAGAGTGAACAGACAAGGTTGTTGTTTTTTTGTCAAACTTACGTAAAACATCTCTGAACATTTGGGGAGATTGGTCATTTAGAACCTACTCCAAGGCTTGCGAGGACATCTGAAAGTTTATACTTTACAATAGTATATTTAAAATAACTATTCTATCTACATATATGGGAATAAATATTGAATACTTAGCAAACTTTAATAACTAGGGGTAAATCTGTTAATAAATATTATTATTAAGTCTCATGGTATTAACTAAAATATTCCTGTATAAAATTAAAATGACTGGCTATTTCCAGAATAGAAAATATCAACATGCTTAAGTTAATCAGGGATACAGAGTTGTTGTTAATTTTCAACCTACTCCTGGCTTGTTCCGGATTCCCAGTTACAGCTTTGAGATTAAATAAACATTGATTTTCTTTATGGTTCTCTGTATTATACAAGTGTTACCTATAAGATAATTTGGCTCAAGAGAAGCTGGGTTTTACCTCTTCGAACCAGCAGTATGCAGTCCAGAAGGAGACAATTTGGATGGGTGTGGTAAACCTTTTCAGCTTGGTTCCTTTGTACAGGTATGTCATACAACTCCTGCTTTCTAAAAGCTATAAATCAGTATATGGGGTCTGAGAAGCAAAATAGGTTGCTCTGTTTGTAGTGACAATTACAAAAACAGAAGGGAGGCCTGTATATCCCCCCCATGATGCAGTGTGCAGAGCATTATTTACTCCAACCTTTCTGTCAACTTTAAATATTCAATCATGAGGGGCTGGAGAGATGCCTCAGCAGTTAATAGCTCCAACTGTTCTTGCAGAGGACCCGGGTTTGATTCCCAGCACCCACATGGCAGCTAAGAACCATCTTTAACTCCAGTTTCAGGGGAATCTGACACCTTATTCTGACCTCTGCAGCACTGAAAGACATGGGTGCACCAACCTACATGCAGACAGTACACTCATACACATAAAAATAATAAATAAAAATAAAAAATTTAAAAATCAACCATGATAACCACAATCTACAAGCACTGGAGATACAAGATAAAGGCTTTAGTACCAGGAGTGGACTGTCCTACCAGGTGCGGTGCTAGAGAGCACTATGCAAATTGCTGGAATAAAATGGTCTCCAATGTTCTACTACAGACCTCACGTGCTGCAATTTTACATGCCAAAAAAAGATACAGTGCAATAGTGGCAGCCTGGTACATGTATGCCCAGGAAAATTCCAATTGGATCTATTGCCTGCTCCCTGGGTGGTGGGGGGGGGGCGACACACCACTGATACTGCAAGCTTGGCACCCCTATTGGCAGAAGACGTTATAGGCCACATTAGAAAGCTATTGCCAACCTCATTTCCTTCAAAGGTAGGAACTCAGCAAGGCTGCCCCCTGTCACCACTCCTCTTCAATATAGAGCTTGAAACACTTGCTAGGGCAATAAGGCAAGAAAAGGAAATTAAAGGAGTACTAATTGGAAAAGAGGAAGTCAAGCTATCCCTTTTTCCTGATGATGTGATTGTTTACTTAAGGGATGCTAAAAACTGCACCAGAAAACTCCTAGAAATGATTAAGAGCTTCAGTAAAGTGGCAGGATACAAAATTAACCTAGAAAAATCAGTAGCCTTTCTTTACACCAGCAACAAGCAACTGAATAAGGAATTCAAGGAGACCTTCCTACTCACGATAGCCTCAAAAACAATAAAATACCTAGGAGCAAGCCTAATCAAAGACACCAAAGATCTCTACAAAAAAATTTTTTAAACCCTTGAAGAAGGAAATTGAAGAAGACATCAGAAGATGGAGAAACCTCCCATGCTCATGGATTGGGAAAATTAACATAGTAAAAATGTCCATTCTGCCCAAACTCTTGTACAGATTTAATGCAATCCCAATTAAAATCCCCAAAAGCTTCTTCACAGGCTTGGAGAAAAAGTCCTTAATTACATTTGGAAAAACAAAAGACCCCATAGCCAAAACAACCCTGAGTGAAAAGGGCAATAAAGGGGGATCTCTATACCAGACTTGAAACTATCCTACAAGGCTATAGTCATAAAAACAGCTTGGTACTGGCACAAAAACAGACCCATAGACCAATGGAACAAAACTGAAGATCCAAACTTGAGCACATACAATTTCAGCCACCTCATATTTGACAAGGGGCCCAAAGGAGACACAATGCAGGAAAGACAACATCTTCAGCAAGTGGTGTTGGCAAAACTGGATCACCACTTGTGGAAGAATGAAATTAAACCCCTACCTCTCGCCCTGTACAAAAGTCAACTCCAGATGGATCAAAGACCTCAACGTGAAACCCCAAACCCTGAAGGCAATAGGAGAAAAAGTTGGCAGCAGACTACAAGACCTAGGCATAGAAAAAGACTTCCTAAATCAGACAGCAGCTTCATAAGAATTAAGGTCGACAATTGACAAATGGGACCTCATTAAACTCAAAAGCTTCTGTACATCAAAAGAAACAATCAAGGAAGTGAAGAGAAAACCCACAGAGTGGGAGGAAACCTTCACCACAGATACATTTGACAAAGCATTGATTTCCAGAATATATAAACTATTCAAAAAACAAAGAAGAAAGAAAACAAATGACCCACTCAATAGATGGAGCAAAGAGCTGAACAGAGACTTCACAAGTGAGGAATTAGAGATGGCTGAGAAACACCTTAAGAAGTGTTCAACATTGCTAATAATTAAGGAAATGGAAATTAAAACCACTTTAAGATATCATCTTACTCCAATAAGACTGGTTAGAATCAAGAAAACAAATGATACCAAGTGCTGGAGAGGTTGTGGGGAAAGGGGAACACTCATCCACTGCTGGTGGGAATGTAAACTCATACAGCCACTATGGAAAGCATTGTGGAGAACTCTTGGAAGACTTGGAATAAACTTGCCACCTGACCCAGCCATACCACTCCTGGGTATGTACCCACAAGACTCATCTTACCACAGAGATACATGCACAGCCATGTTTATTTCAGCTCTATTCACAATAGCAAGGAGCTGGAACCAACAGAAGTGCCCCTCAACTAACGAGTGGATAGAGAAAATGTGGTACATCTACACAATGGAGTTCTATGCAGTGGTAAAGAAAGATGACATCACGAGCTTTGCAGGTAAATGGCTGAAGCTAGAAGATATCATGCTGAGTGAAGTAACACAGTCCCAGAAAAACGAATGATGAATGGTATCCCTCATCTGTGGATGCTAGCACCAATTACCTAATTGTATGGCAAACTGAGCAACGTCAATGTGATCTGAAAACAACTGTGATCTTATATTGTGAATCCCTTAAACTATAATAAACAAATAAAAATAAATAAACCTCCCAACTAGAAAAAAAAAGACCTACCTGTAAAAAAAAAAAAGAAAAAAAAGAAAGCTATTACCATCCTTTTGTTAAAGAACTGTGATGCCCCAACTGAGATACCATCCAAGCATTTGTGTCTGTATCCATAGCAGAACATGTTGTAATGGTTAATGTTTGTTTAGATGTCTATGCTTATTGCTTTTTGTGTTTTATTAGTAGAAATAAGAAGGAGACTCCTGAATGAGCCACACTATTCCACTGCAAAAAGAACTTGGACAGACCCAAGAGTTTGATGTGTCATGTCAGAGACTCTCTCTCTCACCCTCCCCTTCAAGGCCCAGGAACTCTTTCAGGAGAGGTTCGTGCATCACTTTGTAAGGGCCAAAGAAGGGGGCTGAATTGTGAGATCACAGCAAAAATGGACTGAACTTTTATTTGATCAGCATGCTTGTGTATGTAAACCTCTCCAATTGAACTTGGGAACCCTGGGTTGTATAAGAATTGGACACAGCTGCTTGATAACTGGGGTTGCATGAACACTGTTTATGGCTACCAAGTGGTATACCCCATATTTGTTTTTTTTAACATGGGAATTGATTAGTCCTAATGCTTTTACAAAATAGTCATGGCCATTCAGGCCAAGCAAAGGAAATGGGTCACCACTTCCATCATGCTCTCTGAGCTTTTGGAAGTAAAAACAGAAGTGAGAGCTGTAGGACAGCAGTCGTGGATTCAGGTTACATTGCACATGTGCAGGCTAGCTTATGCTTGGCACCATGAGCTGGTGTGTCCACCTGCACATCCTTTTCTGAGTATGCCCCATGAGCTGGGGTGACACATGATAGCACAGAGGTCTAGGATTGGCCCCCAGGAGGTGATGTCATGCAATGTATGGGGTACCCATCCCAAACCTATATAAGCTGCCTGTTGCATATAATAAATGGATTCGCACCCTCTAGCATAGTCCCCAGCCGCTGTAGTGGCTCCACACTGTAGCCTCTTCAGTCTGTTCAATTGTGGGAAGCCCCCATAAGAAGTATGTCTTGTGTTCAGCAATAGGGTCTTACCTTCAAGTTCTGGGAGGTAATGAAGGGCTGTGTCAAAGGTTTGTGTTATTTTGGGAGTTTCTTGGAGTACTCTGACTAAGAACTCAACGCAAAGGGAGGTTTCTCCTTCCTGGCACTGTGTTTATTGTTATATATCCTTTGCCTATATACATGCACTCATGTTCAGATATTGTGTGTATATTTTTCAGTAGATTTTGAGATAATGCATTTCCCTCTGGCTTTATACACCACCTAAGATTTATTTATCTCCTCTCTCTTTTTCTTTCTTTCCTGCTCTCTCTCTCTCTCTCCCCCTATCTAACCCCCCTCCCAAGTTTAAGTATCCCAATTATCCCCTGTCTCCTATTATCTGCCCCCTCTTGAGATTCTTCTTCCCCTTGACTCCCATGGTGCCTGTATATCCTCTCCTCTTTTTCCAGTCAAACACCCCATTTTTCCCAATTTCCCCCTTGGTAACATTTGTTTCCTACTCTTCCCATCTCTGGAGCATTTTCCTTCCCTTTATCTCCATGCTTCCTTTCCATTTCCCTGGCTACTGTGATTACATCAGGATATATATTCACATATAATAATATGCTAAAATCCAAAAATGAGAGAAAACAAAAGCTGCTTGTTTCTCTGGGTCCATGTTTCTTTACTTAGTATAGAGGTTTCTACTTCCATTCATTTAGCTGAAAATTTAATGGTTTCGTCTGTCTTTACTACTGAGTAAAACTCCACTGTGTAAATGTACCATATTTTCTTTATCCACTTGTCAATTGATGGACATTCAGGTTGTTTAAATTTCTTGGTTATTGTGAAAAGAGAAGCAACAGAATGGATTTACAAATATCTGTACAGTGGGATGAGTCCTTTGGGTTTATGCCTAGGAGTGGTATGAATGGATCATGTAGTAGATTCATTTTAAGTTTTGAAAGAGTTCTCCACATTGCTTTCCATAGTGGTTGGACACGTTTACAATCCCACCAGCTGAGAATGAGCATTCCCTTGTCTCCACATCCTCCCCAGCATTTGGTGGCATTTGTTCTTGTCATCATAGCCATTCAGAATGGAGTAAGAGGAAATCTTAGCCAGGCGTGGTGGTGCATACCTTTAATCCTAGCACTTGGGAAGTAGAGGGAGGCAGAACTCTATGAGTTCAAGGCCAGCCTGTTCTACAGAGTGAGTCCAGGACAGCCAGAGCTACTTTTTGTCTCAAAAAGACCAAAAAAAAGAGGAAATCTTAAAGAGGATTTTATTTAAATTTCCCTATTTACTAAGTATGTTGAACATTTTAAAGATGTTTCTTGGCCATTTTTATTTATTCATTTGTGAACTCTCTGTTCAGGTCCTTAGTCCATCTTCTAATTGGGTCATTTGTTCTCTTATTTCTTTGTTTTTGGAATTCTTTGTATATTCTGTACATTAACCCTCAGTCAATGGTATAACTGGTGAAGATTTTCTACCACTTAGTAAGTTTCCTCTTCATTTCCTTGGCTGTTTCTTTTGCTGTGCAGAAGGTTTTTAGTTTAATGAGGCCTTATTCATCAATTGTTGACCTTCATTCCTAAGCAATTTAGGTTCTCTCCTATAACTTGTAGGGTACTGCCTATGTTCTCTTCTAATACTTTCAGACTTTCAGGTTTGACATTGAGGTCTTTGATCCAATTGTAGGTGACTTTTGTGCAAGGTGAAGGGGTCTAATTTCATTCTTCTGCAAGTGGAGATCCAGTTTTGTTGAGCATTTGTACAACTCATATTAGGAACCATCATATGAGTTGCACAAATGCTCAATGAGCATTTGTGCAACTCATATGATGGTTCCCAATCAAACCCAGTTCTGCCCCATGCCCAAACCTCCATCAGAACTTATGCATTACAACATCCAAGCTAACCCTTGTTCAGTCAAGCTCCCTAAGCCCAGATGTCTTTCTATACAAATAGATCTGCTGGACTCTAGTCAGCATACCTAGGAATCCTAGGTAAGGCATACATTTCCTCACCTAACAGTAGTACTTAGTCTCTTGTAGTTCTCAGTCCAGTTGGCATGGGTCCCTTGTCTAATACCTGCATTGCCACAGGTTCACATGTGAAAGCTTACAGTCAATTGTAAGTCACTGCTTCTCTACAGTCATGCACCAGTCCTGGCTCTTACAGTCTTTCTGCCCCCAGTTCCACAATGATCCCTGAGCCATGGTAAGTGAAGTTTAATATAGGGGCCCCAAACTCTAACAACCATGATGAACTTCCCCCTGCAAACTACCTCTACTGGTGCAGTAGAGGCACTATTGTCTGTGGGCTAGTCAACAGCTATCTAATTGGACTTGGAACCCCCTCAATGGGAGTGAACCTCTGAGAACCACTATAAACTCAGCCAAATGCAAAGGGCTGGGGAGGATGTAGAGCCTAGAAAAAAGCCTATCAGGTTCATATCTCTAGATAAGTGAAATTTCTTTCCATACACTCACTATGGAATCTTATATTTACAGACAAGCATATCGTATGCCACTCATCAAAAAAGCTACTCTGCAAAAGTGGAGATCCAGTTTTGCCAGCATCATTTGTTGAAGATGCTGTCTTTCCTCCAGCTTGTGTCCTTAGCACCTCTGTCAAATATCTGGTGTCTGAAATGGCATGCACACATGTCTAGACTTCTATTACATTCCATTAATCCACGTGTCTGTTTTCTATGCCAGTTCCATACTGTTTTCATGACTACAGCTCTGCAATATGATTTGAGATCTGCTATGGTGATCCCTCCAGGATTACTGTTGTTCCTCAAGATCGCTTTGGCTAGCCAGGGTCTTTTGTGATTCCATATGAATTTTATGATTTTCTTTTCTAGCTCTGTGAAGAATGTCATGAGGATTTAGACTGGCCTCACATTGAATCTATACCTTACTTTTGGTAAGATTGTCATTTTCACAATAGGAAGTCTGTCAATCCATGAGTATTGGACATCTTTCCATCTCCTGGTGTCTTCCTCGATGCCTTCTTTAAATATTTAGAGGTCTTTAGTGCCTTTATGTTAATTCCTAGGTATTTTTTGAGACTATTGTCAATGGGAAGGTTTCCATGAACACTTTCTCTGATTGCTCAGTATTGGTATATATAAAGACTAGTGGTTTAAGTAAATTGACTTTGTAACCTGCCACCTTGATGAGAGTGTTGATCAGTTCTAGCAGTTTTGGTGGAATTTTTGTGATTTCTTATGTATGCTATCATATCATCTCCAAATAGGGATAATTTGACCACTTAATTTCCAATTAGTATCCCTTTAATAAGAGTCTCAAACACTGTATTGAAAAAGAGTGGCAATAGTGAACAGCCTTGTCTGGCTCCTGATTTTAATGGGAATGCTTCTGGTTATTCTCTATGTGGAATGATCTTGGCTGTGCATTTGCTGTATACAGCTTGAATTTCATTGAAGTATGTTCCCTACAGTCCAATTCCTTCTGAGACTTTTAACATAAATGCATGTTGGATTTTATCAAAAGCTTTTTTTGAATCTAATGAGATGACCATGTGGTTTTTTTGTCTCTTATTCCATAAGATTTATTGGATTTATTACATTTATTGACTTATGTATATTGAACCATCCCCAATATCTGGAATAAAACAGACTTAATCATTCTGGATGATCTTTTTGATGTACATCTGTATGTGTAGTTTTAGTTGTGTTGAGAATTTTTGCATCAATGTTTTCTTAAATATTTTATTTATTTGTATTTTATGTGTAGGAGTGTATTGCCTTCATGTGGGTAGGCACACCCATGTCGTGCAATGCCCATGGAGATCAGAAAAGGGTGTTAGATTCCCTGGAACTGGAGTTATGGACAGTTGCTCTTAACTGCTGAGTCATATCTCCAGTGCTACTTCTATGTTCATTAAGGATATGCGACTTTAGTTTTATTTTCATTGAGTCTTTACCTGGTTTTCATATTGCAGTGATAGTGGCTTCATAGGAGTTTTGGAGTTCTTCTGTTTCCATATTTTCAAATAATTTTAGTCATTGCTTATAAATCTTCTTTGAAAGGCTGATAAAATTCTGCTGTGACTCCATCTGGGGCTGGGTTTTTTGTTATTTTGGAGGCTTTGTATTACTGTTTCAAGTTCCTTACTTGTTATGGATCTGTTTAAGCTACTGATATCTTCTTGATTGAGTTTTGGTGGTATCTGTGAATTTAGCATTCATCTATTTCTTCTATATTTTCAAATTAATAGAACATATGTTTTTAAAGTATTCTCTTATGCAGGATGTAGTGGCACAAACTTTTAATCCCAGCACTCAGGAAGCAGAGGCAGGTGGATCTCTGTGAGATCAAGGCCAGCATGGTCTACATAGTGTGTTCCAGGCCAGCTGGGACTACAGGGAGACCCTGTCTCAAAAAGAAAAAAAAATTAAGTAAATATTCTCTTTTTTTTTTTTTTTTTTTTTGGTGTGGTTGTGATGGTTCCCCTTTCATCTCTGATTATGTTAATTTGGATTTGCTCTTTCTTTTGGTTAACTGGACTAAGAATCTGTCTATCTTGATTATCTTTTCAAAGAACCAGTTCTTAAATTCACTAACTTTTTGTATTAATTTGTTTTTTCTATTTCCATTTTTTAATATTTTCCCTGATTGTGTATTCTTCTTGTGCTGGATCGCTTTAGTGTCAACTGACACACCTGGTTGAAGGGAGCCTCAGTTGGGGAATTGGCTCCATTGGTTTGGCCTGTGGCCACATTGTGGAATATTGTCTTGATGGTCAAGCAGTGTGGGAGTGCCCAGCCCACAAGAGTGGTGCCACCCTGGGCAGGTTGTTGTGTACTGTATAAGAAGGCGGGCTGGGCATGAGTAAGGGGAGCAAGCCAGTGAACAGCATTCCTCCATGGCCTGTGCTTCAGCTCCTGCCTCCAGGTTCCTGCCCTGAGTTCCTGCCTTGGGCTCCCTAGGTGATGAACTGTGACCCAGGAGATGTAAGCTGGATAAACCCTTTCCTCCCCAAGTTGGTGTTGATCAGAGTGTTTTGTCACAGCAATGGAAGACAAACTAGGACAGAAATTGTTACCAGAAGAGTTGGGTGTTGCTGTGACAGCCCTGACCTTGGTGTTTTGGGGAAGGATTGTGGAGGCGTTTGGAACTTTGGGCTGGGAAGATCATTGAATGCCTAAAGATCATTGCTGTGGAGCTTGGAGCAGTTTTGCTGAAGGAGTTGTAGAAGATGGAGGCCTGGCTTGTGAAGTTTCTAATTTCAAAGGGGAGCAGAGATCATCAGGACTGTGTAATCTGTGGGTTCTGGTCAGCTGGGGATGAAAAATCAGCTGTAAGTAACAAGAGACCAGAACCTGAAGTGAAATCTTTGTTGTACTGGGACAATTGATGCTGGTTAGCTGGGGCTGAAAAAACAGCTGTAAGTAACAAGAGACCAGCATCACTGTGGTGAAATCTTCTGGGAAGAATTTCTTCAGGGTCAGCACACAGAAGCTGTGATCCAGAAGGGGCCTGAGCCTCCATCTAGAGCCAGAAGCAGGACTTGGTAACATGTAAGAGTCTCCTATATGGTTCCGGTGTTGAAATTTGAGGGGGTCACGGAGAGAAGCCGAGGTTTGGCACTGTGAGAGGTCAGGAAAGACCATTGGTGGAAGTGCACCTCGGTTGCTGTGAAGACCCCAGGATTGCAGGGTCATGGAGAGAAGCTGAGGCTTTGCACCAGGAGAGGTCAGAAGAGACCATTGGTGAAGGTGCTGCCTCAGTTTCAGTGGCGACCCCGGCGTTTTGGAGATGCCCGGACCGTGGGACGACCACCAAGAACAGTGGGAGGTGTGGAATGGAATCAGCCTCAGCCTGCGAGATGAGCTGTGTGTGCCACAGACAGTAGAGTCAGAGAGGGGGAGGTGCTGAGACCCTTTGGAGCCCAGAAGATAGTGAGTGAATCCCAGGTGTCCAGCCTTGAGCTACTTTGCTGGACTTAGGTTTTGTTTGAGTGTGCCTGATTCTTACCTTTGAAATAAGACAGTACTTGTTTTGGATTTTACAGCAGCCCACAGTTAAGAGACTTTTAATAGACTGAAATTTTAAGTGTTTGGACATTTTAAGGACTGTGGGGCTTTTAAGGTTGTACTGCCTTAGGTTGTGATTAATGTTAGCATTATACTTTGGGGATAAGAACTGGAAAGGTGGTAGTTTGATGGTGATGTGTTTTGTGTGTCGAGTTGACAAGGGGTCAATTGTGCTGGATAGCTTTAGTGTCAACTTGACACACCTGGGTTAAGGGAGCCTCAGTTGGGGAATTGGCTCCATTGGATTGGCCTGCAGCCACATCTGTGGAATATTGTCTTGATGGCTGAGCAGTGTGGGAGTGCCCAGCCCACAAGAGTGGTGCCACCCTGGGCAAGTTGTTGTGTATTGTATAAGAAGGCAGGCTGGGCATGAGTAAGGGGAGCAAGCCAGTGAACAGCATTCCTCCATGGCCTGTGCTTCAGCTCCTGCCTCCAGGTTTCTGCCCTGAGTTCCTGCCTTGGGCTCCCTAAATGATGAACTGTGACTCAGGAGATGTAAGCTGAATAAACCCTTTCCTCTCCAAGTTGGTGTTGGTCAGAGTGTTTTGTCACAGCAACAGAAGACAAACTAGGACACTTCTCATCTACTAGGCTTGGGTTTGGTTTGTTCTTGCCTTTCCAGCATCTTGAATTGTACTGTTAAGTCATTTGTAAGTACTCTATGAATTTCTAATGTAGGCACTGAGAGATATAAACTTCCCTCTTAGGAATGGTTTTAAAGTGTCCCAGAGGTATGGTGTTATTGTATTATAATTTTCATTTAGGTCCAGGAATACTTTATTTCTTTCTTTTTTTAATATTTTTTTTATTTATTTATGTGTATGAGTGTACTGTCCGCATGTGGGTTTGTGCGCCCATGTCATGTAATGCTGCAGAGGTCAGAAGAGGGTGCCGGATTCCCCTGGAACTGGAGTTCTCCTGGAATTGGAGTTACAGATGGTTCTTAGCCACCATGTGGGTACTGGGGATTGAACCCGGGTCCTCTGCAAGAGCAGTGGGCACTCTTAACCACTAGGCCATCTCTCCAGCCCCTATTTCTTTCTTGATTACTTCTTTGACCAATTCATCATTTAGGTGTGTGTTGTTTAATCTCCCTTAATTCATGGAGTTACTAGAGCTTCTTTTGCTGTTGATTTTAAGCTTTATTTCCTTGTGGGCTGATGGAGTGCATGGAATTATTTCAATCTTTTGGTATTTGTTGAGGTTTGTCTTGTGCCCGAATATGTGTATAACTTTAGGAAGCCTTCCATGGGCTGCTGTATAGAAAGTGTATTCTTTGGTGCTTAGGTGGGATGCTTGGTGTATGTCTATTAGGTCCATTTGATGTATGATATCATTTAATTCAGATGTTTCTGTTTATTCTTTGTCCATTTGACCTGTCTATTGGAAATAGTGGGGTATCGAAGTCAACAACTATTACTGAGTTGAAGTTAATCTGTGTTTTATAATCCTGGAGTACTGTTTTCCTGAAATTGAGTGCACCAGAGTGTTATAAGGAGCCTTGAGCTTGCCCATAGCTACACCATATTATGAGCCTCAGCTGAACCTCAGTAGTTAAAACTTAACTCAAAATATGGGAATAAAAGAAAAGTTTAATTCAATTGAAATGGGATAGGAGTTTTGAGAACAGATCATCATGTACCTGATCGCTTAGACACTAACTCATTCTGCATGGCTGTTGTACTTTATGCTTGGCTTGCTTTTAGAGAATAAGAAATGTTAGGGGGACTTACCACCCCTAAGCTTGGGGACTTAAACTTTCCACTCCGATATGGTTTTTCCTATACAAATGCTTCCCAAGTGTGTCTTGGTGCTACACATGCCCTGTGGCAGGGGGTCTGGCATGTAGTCATCAACCAACTAAAAACTCTCTTTGGGCTGTATTTTGTGTCTGAGTGGTCTTCTCTGGTGAAATTACCTTAGTATGAGAGTTTGGTGCATATATATGTTCACGAGTATACATCTACTTGGTCGATTGTTCCTTTGATTAGAATTAAGTGACCCTCTTTATGACTAGTTTTAACTTGATGACTATTTTGTCAGATATAAAAATTGCAACATTTGCTTGCTTCTTAGTGTCATTTGCTTAGAATATATTTTTCCATTCTTTCACCATAAAGTAGTGCCTAGCTTTGAGTCTCTCTCTCTCTCTCTCTCTCTCTCTCTCTCTCTCTCTCAGACAGGGTTTCCCTGGAGCCCAGCTATCATGGAACTTACTATGTAGACCAGGCTGGCCTTGAATTCACAGAGATCTGCCTGCTTCTGCATCCCAAGTGCGATTCAAGACAGTGTGTGCTAACCATGCCTAGTGGATTTTGTTTCTGAATGCATTCCAGGAGCCTTTATAATTTTTATTGACCATTTGTACAACCCATACAATGGTTCCCAATCAAACTCAGTCCCCCCCATATGCCAACCTCCATCAGAACTCATGCATTACAACATCCAAGCTAAGCCCTATCCAGTGAAGCTCCCAAACCCAGACATCCTTCTGTGCAAACAGATACACTGGAGTCTGTCTAGTCAGAACATCTAGAAATCCTAGATAAGGCACACTCTTCCTCACCTAACAGTACTCAGTCTCTTCTAGTTCTCAGTCCAGGGCCAGTCCCCCACCCATTTCTTTTTCTCTACTCTGAGACCTCATCCCAGTTTGCATGGGTCACATGTCTGATGCTGACATTGCCACAAGTTCACATGTGGTCACATGTGGAAGCTTACGGTTGCTGTAAGAAACTGCTTCTCTACATTCATGCACCAGGCCTGGCTCTTACAATCTTTCCACTTCTTCGTCCACAATGATCCCTGAGCTGTAGATGAGTGAGGCTTAATATAGGGGTCCCATCCGGGACACACTCTGGAGGCTCCCATTCTTTGAAGCTTGACTAGTCATGGCCTTCCATTTGCATCACACTCTATTGTGTAAGGAAGCTTACTGGTGAAAATTGAGGGATACACTTGTTTCTCTCTGCCCCTCACTCTGCATGTAGAGGTTCAACTGTAGATGTGCCTCCTAGGAATGGAGATTTTTAAAATAATTTCTTTTATTTTTATGTGTATTAATGTACTGTCTGCATGTAGATTTGTGCACCCATGTCGTGCAATGCTGTGGAGGTCAGAAGAGGGTGTCAGATTCCCCTGGAACTAGAGTTAAAGATGGTTATCAGCTGCCATGCAGGTGCTGGGAATCAAACCTGGGTCCTCCGCAAGAGAAGTCGGTGCTCTTAACCACTGAGCCATCTCTCCAGCCCCAGGAATGGAGATTTTTAAGATGTATATGTTCTGTGTTTGACCAGTTGTGGGATTCTTCTTTTTTTTTGAGACAGGATCTCCCTATAGCCCCAGCTAGCCTGGAACTCACTGTGTAGACCAGGCTGGCCTTGAACTCACAGAGATCCACCTCCCTCTGCCTCTGGAGTGCTAGGATTAAAGGCATGTGCCACCACATCTGCCTTAAAGACGGTTCTTAGCTGCCATGTGGGTGTTGGGAATCGAACCCAGGTCCT
The DNA here is from genome assembly GCA_009823505.1 of Rhizomys pruinosus. NCBI lineage: Eukaryota > Metazoa > Chordata > Mammalia > Rodentia > Spalacidae > Rhizomys > Rhizomys pruinosus. The sequence continues at coordinate 3,204,017 of VZQC01015004.1, forward strand.
CTGGAAGAGCAGTTGGTTCTCTTAACCACTGAGCCATCTCTCCAGCCCAGTTGTGGGATTCTTCAGTAGCCTCCATCTGTTGCAAAGAGTAGCTTTTTTGATGAATGGTGTACAATATGCTTGTCTGTAAAATATAAGATCCCATAGTGAGTGTATGGTAAGAAATTTTATTTATCTAGAAATCTGACACTGATAGGGTTTTCTCTAGCCTCTAGGTACTCTCCTGCCCTGTGCATTTATACACCCACGATGTGCAGATTTGGCGTCCCACATTTCTTGCATGTTCCAATCCTGGGTTTAGGCTTTTCATATTCTTTGCTTGAGGAGTACACTTCTTCAGTTTGTCATCCAGTCTTGATATTATGTTTTCCATTTCATTCATTCTGCGTGGGAGGCTTTCTCCTGTGGTTTCCAGTTGACTGATAAGATTTTTCAATTCCATCTTCATCTCAGCTTGGGTCTTCTTCAATATCTCTATCTCTTTTGTGAATCCACTCTTCAAGTCCTAAATTGTTTTTGTCATTTCATTCAGCTTTGTATTCATATTTTCTTGATCTTCAGTCAGGAGTTTATCCCTTATCCTCTTTGAGTTCTTAGAATTTTTTGTATGTTCTTTAAATTCTTTGTACATGTTTATGATTCTTCTTTTAAATTCTGTGTCCTGAGTCCTGGGGCTCCTCTGAGTGGTTCTCATTGTAGTACACGTCTGTAGAACTGATGGGTTAGAGAGGCAAATTCTCTTGGTTTTAAAATTTGTGTTTTTGAATTGTGGTTTGGGCATATGGATTTCTTTTGTTAGTTATGTGTCATATGAAATCCTAGTTTGCCTTTGTTTAGTTGAAGTTTGTTTCTGTTTATAGTGTTGATATAGCTTGGTTGCTTTTTGCTCACATATGAATAGTTAGTTGGTGTGCACTTCAGGTTCTTGCATTTGGTTTTTATTAATGGGACTAGATGGAGTTAAGCTAATTAATGAAGTGCCCTCTGGTGGGATCATGGGAATTCAAGGCTATGGGGTCCAGTGAATGGGTTCTGGCTGTCTAACTCAGAGATCTCAGGCCTGAAGAACAGGAGGGGGTGGCTATTGGCAAGGCAGAGGTGGGAACACTCTGGGCTGGTCTGAATTGATGTGGGCCCTGAAGCTGGAGAATGAGATAGTTCTGGGAGTCGAGGATCAGGACATGGTGGGCAGGGTCTGGATTAGCAGGCTAGTCCAGAGGTCTGAGGCATGAAGTGTAGAAATGGGCCTAATCCCAAGGCTGGAAGGGAAACAGTGTGTGGACACAGACTGGTTAGATTTTGTTGCCAAATTGGCACAACCTAGAGCCACCTGAGAATAGGGAATATCAGTTGAGGAGTTTCTTCAATCAGATTGGTTTGGGGGCATTACTATGAGAAATTCTTTTGATTGATCATTGATGTGTGAAGGTCCAACCCACTGTGGGCTCATCCCTAGGCAGGTGGTCCTGAGATGTACAAGATAATTGAGCATGATCCTGAGATGGAGCTAGGAAGCAGAGCTCCATGGTTTCTGCATTAGTTCATGCTTGAGCTCCTGCTCCGGCTTCCCTCAAAAATGAACTGTAATCTGTAGGATGAAATGGACCCTTTCCTATGAAGTTCGTTTTGGTTAAAGTATTATATCACTGCAATAGAAAAGCAAACAATAACAGAAACTGATATAAAAGAGTAGGGTTGTTGCTGTGACAACCTGACAATGTGGCTTTTTACATCTTTGGACTATTTTGTTGAAGGACTGTAGTCGATTTTGGAACTTTAAGCTGGAAAATCCACTGAGTACCCAGCTTAGTGGGTTGTTCTAGTAGAAACTTGAGAAAATAATAATGCTGAGAGAAAGGCAGACAATGGAGACCTGGTTTGTGAAGATTTGAAGGAGGCAAAGATTCTATCAGGGCTGTTTATGTGATAGTATGTATTAAGAATCTGTGGTTTCTGATCACCTGGGGCTGAAGAATCAGCTGTGATTTATAAAACACCAGTACAGCTGAAATGAAATCTTCTGTGCTTTACTGGGACAATGCATATTTGTCAGCTAGGGCTGAAGAATCGGTTGTTACCTCTAAGATATCAGGATCATTGAGTTGAAATCTTCTAGGAAGTATTCGATGTCAACACAGAAAAGGGGTGATCCAGGCTGGAGAGATGGCTCAGTAAAGAGTGCCGACTGCTCTTGCAGAGAACCAGGGTTTGATTCCCAGCACCCACATGGAAGCTGAGAACTGTCTTTAAGCTAGGCATGGTGGTTGTTGTAGTTTGTCTTCCATTGCCGTGACATAACACCCTGACCAACACCAATTTGGGGAGGAAAGGGTTTATTCAGCTTACATCTCCTGGGTCACAGTTCATCCAAGGCAGGAACTCAGGGCAGGAACCTGGAGGCAGGAACTGAAGCACAAGCCATGGAGGAATGCTGTTCACTAGCTTGCTCCCCAGGCTCATGCCCAGCCCGCCTTCTTGTACCGTACACAACCACCTGCCCAGGGTAGCACCACTCATTGTGGGCTGGGCCCTCCCACACTGCTCGACCATCAAGACAATACTTCACAGATGTGGCCACAGATGTGGCCATAGGCCAATCCAATGGAGCCAATTCCCCAATTGAGGCTCCCTTAACCCAGGTGTGTCAAGTTGACACTAAAGCTATCCAGCACAATTGACCCCTTGTCAACTTGACACACAAAACACATCACTATTAAAGTATCACCTTTCCAGTTCTTGTCCCCAAGGTATGATGTTAACATTAATCATAACCTAAGACAGTACAACCTTAAAAGCCCCGCAGTCCTTAAAAAGTCCTAACACTTAAAAGTTCAGTCTGTTAAAAGTCTCTAACTGTGGGCTACTGTAAAATCTAAAACAAGTACTGTCTTATTTCAAAGGGAAGAATCTGGCACTCTCAAACAAAACCTAAGTCCATCAAAGTAGCTCAAAGCTGGACACCTGGGATTCACTCACAATCTCAGGGCTCAAAGGGTTTCGGCAGCTCACCTTCTCTGACCCTGCCATCCACAGCACACACAGCTCATCTCACATGCCCAGGCCAGCTCCATTCCATACCTGCTGCTGCTCTTGGTGGTCATCCCATGGTCCTGACATCTCCAAAAAGCTGGGGTCTCCACTGAAACTGAGGCAGCACCTTCACCAATGGTCTCTTCTGACTTCTCCTAGAGAAAAGCCTCAGCTTCTTTCCATGACCCCTGCAGTCCTGGAGTCTTCACTGCAACTGAGGTGCACTTCCACCAATGGTCTTTCCTGGCCTCTCACAGCGCCAAGCCTCGGCTGCTCTCTGTGACCCCTTCACATTTCAACACCAGAACCATATAGAAGACTCCTGCACATTGCCAAGTCCTGCTTCTGGATTGACATGGAGGCTTGGGCCTCTTCCAGAACACAGCTTCTGTGTGCTGACCCTAAAGAAATTCTTCCCAGAAGATTTCACCACAGTGATGCTGGTCTCTTGTTACTTACAGCTGATTTTTTTTCAGCCCCAGGTAACCAGCATCAATTGTCCCAGTTAAACAAAGGTTTCACTTCAGGTTCTGGTCTCTTGTTACTTACAGCTGATTCTTCAGGCCCCAGCTGACCAGAACCCATAGATTGTCACTTCAAAACTATACCAACAGCCCTGATGGTCTCTGCTTCCCTTTGAAGCTTCACAAGCCAGGCCTCCATCGTCTACAACTCTTTCAGCATAACTGCTCCAAGTTCCACAGCAAGAAACCCCAAGAACTCAATGGCTTTTCCAGCCCAAAGTTCCAAATACTTCCACAATCCTACCCCAAAACACCAAGATCAGGTCTGTCACAGCAATAGCCCACTCTCTGGTACCAATTTCTGTTCTAGTTTTCTCTTCCATTGCTGTGACAAAACACTTTGACCAATTCCAACTTGGGGAGGAAAAGGTTTATTTGACTCACATCTCCTGGGTCACAGTTCATCACTGAGGGAGCCCACCATAGGAACTCAGGGCAGGAACCTGGAGGCAGAAGCTGAGGCACAGGCCACGGAGGAATGCTTCTTACTGGCTTGCTCCAGTGGTGCATACCTTTAATCCCAGCACTCAGTAGGCAAAGGCAAGTGGATCTCTGTGAGTTCAAGGCCAGCTGGTCTATAGAGTGAGTTCCAGGCTAGCTGGAGCTACAGGGAGACCCTGTCTCATAAAAAAAAAAAAAAAAAAAAAAGAAAAGGTGTGATCCAAGGGCCTAAGGCCAACATCAAGCTGGGAGCAAAGCTTTCCAAAAGTGTGTCCTGCTTTGAAGGTATGTGAGGTGCAAGACTGAGTGAGCCCTGGAGAGTTGCTGAGAAGAAGCCAGGAGAGGCCATTGGTGAAACAAGAGCCCAGGATATTAGAGATGCCAGGATCATGGAACACCAAGGAGAGTGACAGGTTTGGAAGCTAGCCGGTCTGGGCCTGCTCAGCAAGCTGCATATGCTGAAGATGGCTCTGCTGGAGAAGTGGAGTCCAGAAGATCATGAGTGAGTCCTGATGAAGGGCATTGAGACCAGAATTTGGTCTACACTACAGGATTTTGAATTTTTCTTTAATATGATTTTTTTTGAGACAGGGTACTTACAAAACTAACCGTCAAGCATCTCCTAGCTGATCCAAAACCAGCCAAGTCAGAATACCAGCAACATCAGATCCACACACCCACTCTACGCCTTATCCAAGCCATGAGTTTCTGACGAGCTGGCATGATCAGACATGAATTTCAGAACAACTGTGCAGTGGGATCAGCCACTGTGGTGACTTCTGACAAGGTGTCTAAGGGGTCCCTGCTCCATGCCATGTGATTCTGGGATTCCCCGGTCCCCTCACTTTCTCCACACTTCCACGCACCATCTCACAGAGTCAGAGATGCCGTGGCTCCCATGCCGGGCAACATTGGCCCCATGGGCTGAGGAGCACGACACAGTGGCCTCCATCACTGCTTCTGACACTGATGCCAAGCAGAGCTGAGCTGAGGAGATCCAGTCCCCACCACGCAGCGGCCAAGGCTGTGGGTGGCCAAGAGGCCATGGATCTAGGGGCATGGGGCTTCAGTTCAGTACGCCCAACCGGCCCCTCCTGAGACCCACTGGCTTCGACCTCCTCAGCTTCCTTCACCTGATGCCAGCTGCCACAGGTTCATCTGATCAGACCTTGACCAACTTGCCTGCGTGTTTTTCCTGCCACGCCCATCAGGAGACTCTCACTAGCCTTGCTATCATTTCTGCCCTGCCGCATTGTGCCCTGCTCTGTCCACCCCTTCAGCTCTGCCAATCTTCAGCCTGCCTAGCTATTTCCTTTGCCCACACCTTCCCCCCACCCATACCTTCATTTCCTTAGGCCTATGTCTGCCTTATACCCCCTCCCCACCCACGCCCTCAGCTTCATCCACCCTTCCCTAATCTCAGTGGCTTCTGCTTAGTCCTTCGCTCCACCCACGCATTCAGCTCCACCCATCCCTTAGCTCCGCCCATCCCTGCAGGGCTCCTCCTCCTCCTGGGCTCTGCTGGGCTCTGCCTGACCCTGCACTCAGCTTACCCACTTGCTCACCTTCCCACAGATGTTCCCTCTCTTTTTTCACCGCCCTCCGCCTGGTTTTGCTGGACCCAATTCGACTCCCATCCAGCACAGCTCAGCTCAGCTCAACCAGGATGGCTTCCCTCTCTCTAGTCACCCAAGAAGCTCTCCTGTGCACCTGCCCCTCCCACACACCAGCCTCCCTGCAAGACTGAGGCAGCTCTCCTGGAGTTCCCAGGGCTCAGAGAACTGGGGCTCTGGAGGATCACTGTGCCCACAATGACACTGGATGACCTTGAGGCTGTCTTCTCTCCTCTGACTCGTCTGTCCCATCTGCCAAATGCAGCTGCTGACGAGGCTGGGGCAGCTGTCTGCTTTCCCTGACAGGATGCGCACGGCCCCACAGCAGACAGGAGCTTTATGAGCTTGCCTTCCCTCCCACCGCACACACCTTAGAATGAGGCTGCTCAGTGTGTGTGGCCAGGCCCCATCCTTCCCAAGGTCGGATGTGGGACCTCTGGCAGCTCAGACAACCCTGGGCAGTCAGGACAGCAGTTGGGTACTTGCTACAGCTGAAGAACCTGACTTGACTGCTCTGAATAAAAGAATGTTGTGGGGAGGACACTGGAGAGAGCACAGGATGAGCGGAAGCTGGGCTGCACCCGGTGGACTTGGGGCTGAAACCAGAGCCAGCGACCCTGGACATTCGCCCCTGTGAGTACAGGCTCTGCCTCCTGCCGTCCTCCTTCTGCTCAGATGCCAAGTCTCCAGAGACACGGTCTGACTGTCGAGATGTACGTAGAATTTGCTAGTCAGGAGGAAAGGCCATTACAGGTAGAAGGAACAGTAAGTGGATATTACAGAATTTGTGGGACATTGATTGTATCGTTTATAAAAATGACAAATGCAGTTCTAAATATTTCAAGTTATACTCTGAAATTGAGGAGGGGAAAAGAATCATTGTAAAACTTAATGTCATAGCACCCAAAATGAGTATTAGTAAAATTACTTCAGATATGTTTATAGACATAACTATGGAAGGAAGGGAGGGAAGGAGAGATAAAAGGGAGAGACAGGTAGGAGAGGAGGGGAGGGAGAGGGAGAGAGGGACCTAAAGGAGAAGAGGCAGGATGGGCATAATGGAAGGGGACAAGGCAGGCGGCAGGGTAGAGGGGAAGGAAAAGAAAAATATTCAAAGTGTAATGCCGAGCTCCAGGCACATAGGAACACCACACAGTGTTGGTTGAATTAAGAGTCCTTTAATAATTAGCTGGCAGTCGAGAGGGAATAGAGCCAGAAAGAACTTCTTGACCCAGAGGAGAAGCAGAGTAGTGTTTATAAAGATTAAAACTGCAATTACACTATGCCAGGGACAAAGCCAATAACCCTATTTATATCAGGTCACCATAGTTACGCCAGACCATGGGCAGGTCAGTTAGCAAAGAAGTTTTCAGCTAACAGAAAGTTTCAATTAACAGTTTCAGATAAACAGTTTCTCAGAATTGCAGAAACAATGGGCTCCCTGAAATTGTAGGTAAAGCTGAATAAGGGAGCCTGCCTGTCCATTTGTAAGTTTCCCACATTGTAGAAACAATGTACCCCTGAGAGTGCAGGTGCAGCCTTCATGGGACCCCGACTGCAGTTAGAGCAACAGGGCTAAAACACATGGTGAGCGAGTAAGCTAGAATAAAATGGAGTCAGTTTTGCCATTTCAAGATCATAGTCAATATGCTCATTTTTTCGTTGTCTTTTTGAGACAGGGTCTCCCTGTAGCTAGCCTGAAATTCATTATGTAGACCAGGCTGGCCTTGATCACACAGAGATCCTCCTGCCTCTTCTTGGATTAAAGCCATGTTCCACCATGCCCAAATTCAATGTGCTAATTTAAATAAGTATTTTTATTTAAATATAAGGAAATGGAAAGAAAATTAAGCAAAACAGAAACAATCCCTGACTTAACACAATCGTTTTGTTCCTGAAAGGCAACATGATGGACATTAAGAGATTAGAGTTCTTTTTTTTTTTTTTTTTTTGGTATTTTTGAGACAGGGTCTCCCTTTAGTCCCAGCTGGTCTGGAGCTCGCTCTGCAGACCAGGCTGGCCTTGAACTCACAGAGATCAGCCTGCCCCTGCCTTCTGAGTGCTGGGATTAAACACGTGCACCACCACGTTCTTAAATAACATGCTCCAACCTTAGCTTTTCTTTTTTCCATTATGAAAGCTGAGGGTATACAGACCATCACACATCATCTCTGCGCACACCCAACACACTGCTGTTGGCCTATTGGTGCAATGCCAAATCTTGGCATAAGTAGGAGGGGTGGAATGTGTAAGAGAGGTTGAGGTCTAAGAGTGAGGTGGGGCTTCTGACTGAATTCAGTCACACCGTTTAAGAAAACCAGATCTAGCAAAGAGAAAGAAATGTCCTCAATGGAATGTCTCCAAATCATCCTGACAACAGATTCAGGAAAAGCGGAGGGAATCCAGAGCTTGCCTGGCTTCTTAGTGAGACCTTGCAGCTTGCTGTCCCAGTAGCTGAGGTTGCGAGCCACGCTGTGGACTGTCCTAGAATTCCTGTAACTTTTCATGCCTGTGAAATTTATCCCACAAATATTCCCTGAGAGTTGCACTAAAAATACAGACTGCTTATAAAGCCAGACCTAAAGGGCTTTCTATAATTTCCAGGAACCAAGCCAGTGAGTCAGCAGGTCAGTTCAAAGGTGGACATTAGAGAAAGCCTTAAGTCTAGATCTGGTGCCACCTAGTGTCCATTCAGGACCTCAGCAGTTTAAAGAAATAAACCACACAACAGAAGAAAGTCCTGGGAAGGGTAAATCACCAGGTTCTTGAGTAGAGGGGGATGGAAGGGAGAGATGCTTCAGCCTCGCGCTCAGCCTCCTGTGACTGGCTCCGCCCACGTGCACATGCTCCCACTGCGCTCAGCCTCCTGTGACTGGCTCCGCCCACCTGCACACGCTACCGCCGCGCTCAGCCTCCTGTGACCGGCTCCGCCCACGTACGTGCACACGCTACCGCCGCGCCCAGCCTCCTGTGACCGGCTCCGCCCACGTGCGCATGCTCCCACTGATCCCCTATCTTGTTCATCCTTGTTATGGGACCCAGTTCTACTCACATCCATCACAGCTCTGTTCAACCAGGACTGCTTTCTTCTCTTCTTTAATCACCCAAGAATCTCACCTGTGTACTTGACCCCATTCCGCCCCACACCTGCCTCCCTGGGAGCTCCTTCCAGAAAGACACAGATGGGTTCTTGGAAAGTTTTGATGGCTGAGTGAAGAACCTGGATTCTATACAATACTCTCATCCTGCCCACAGTGTCACGCCTGCATGACCTTGGCACTGGCCTCTCAGCTGACTTAGTCTCCCCATCTTCAAAGTGCAGCTGATGAAGAGACTGGAGTTGCATACTTACGAGCACTTATCGATCACTCATTGTTTGCCAGATATAGTATGACATTGAGGAGACCCATTGACTCCACCACGAGGTCCATGTCCTGTAACGAACATTTATTCCTTCTGCTCTGATCCTCTGCCTTCACAATCCGTGTTACCTTGAGCTTGTTCTTAGTCTGTCGGCCCTTTCCCTCAATAGTTTGACTACAACCCCTTAGAAAGCCAAAATGTTCTGAAGCTAGCTTTAGCCTCCAATCCCACACATATGGGGTATCTGTCCTATGAAGGGTGACTCTTATACTGACCTGTGGGTAACCAGGAATTGCTCCACAATCTTTAACTGGGCTCAGAGATGAAAGAGGAGCCAGTAGTTGGAAACTGGCTGTGAGATCCAGAAACTGACTTTCCTGCTTGAAATAAAACCAATTTGTTGTGAGAACAATAGAGAGACCGTGTGAAGAGGGAAACTGCAGGCAGTTTAGCAAGCAGAGGCAGGGCTGCATGGTGTACTTGGTACAGTCCTCTCTGGACTCTGCCTCCTGGGAGTGCATACCAGACCTTCTGCTGTCCCACTGACACTGCTCAGAATCCAAGTCTCCAGAGAGAGGGTCTGGCCGGCTGCATGTGTCAGGAAGTTCTTCACATTGAACTAGGACTCAATGGATGAGCAGAAATTTGCTAAAGTGAGGAGGGAAGGTCACTCCATGTAGAAGAAATGTTTATGGTGGGATTTCCCCACATTGATGAACCCAAACTAGAACCCACTTTACAGGCATTTCCAGAGGTGATTCTGGATCCTGGTCAAGTTGACAATAAATATTAAGTGTAGGAACCTCCTCCGGGCCAGCCAGTGGGGCTCCAAGATCCTGACCAAGGAAGAGGTGAATAGGTGTGGAATCAAACAGCACAGACTCTGGGAGTTGGGTGAAAGGCAGGGAAAATGCAAGCACCTGCTAAACTCGGTTAATATGGGAAAGACAGGGACTTATATATGATCATCCTCTGCTTCTTCTGGAAATGCCTCAGGTGCTAATCAAACCACTGACTCAGCTGTTGCCTCCGAGCACAGGTTAAGTCTGTTCATTAGACGAGGAGGTAAAGCACGTTGCTGCAGGTGTGTAACACTCTACGTATCCACCCTTTTTCCTTTTAAACAAACAAACAAAAAAAAGATGACAAACATATTGGGAGCCTGAGTACATAGCTCAGACCTCACATCTAGCATTTCATTATCTGACTGTGCCTGTCTTAGGTTGTCCTGATCAACAGGATCTTGCCCGTCATTGGCTAACCAGCCAGCCACTGAGGAAAATGCTAGAAACAGAGTCTGTCCGGGTGGGAGTACAGGTATGGGGATTCACCCCTGCAAATCATAAGCAGAGAGCCAAATGCAAAGATTGATATTTTCAGAAATGCTCAAGCAGGTGTTCTCATCAGCACCAATAGTAAAAACAATATTTGATGGATTTGCAGCGGGTATTGACAACAACCAGTTTAGAGGTCTATTTCCAGCATCTGATGTCAATAGCAATGAAAGATAACAAAACAATGAATAATAACAATGAAAGATAACCAAATAATGAACAATCACTTTGCAATATAACTGAATCCCTTTCCCCAAAGAAAATCCTGCCATTGTTAACAACTGATTTAGAGGCTCATTTTTGACACCTAGTGTCAATGTAGCAATGAAAAATTACAATGCAACAATGAAAGTAATTACAATGTAACGATGAAAGTAATTACAGTGTAACGATGAAAAATAACAAAACAATGAATAATCATTTTGCAATACAACTGAATCCCTTTCCACTAAAAAAAATCCTGCCATTCCAACCCCCCTTTTTTTAATCCATGAAAATACCAAAAAAAAAAATTTTTTTTTGAACACAAAGTCAGCCTACTCTACAAACCTTAAGGTACCAGAAAAATGGCACTACAAAACTCAGGATCTCAAAGCTGTGTGTTCCAGTATTACTTTTAACGGGAGCAGAAGTGAGAAAAAAAAAAAATAAGCTGCAATTTTGCACAGTCACCAACTTTCTAAAAAGCCAGTGTCTCTACAATTAGTATTGAATGCAGTTGAACTTGCAGACCTAGGTAAAAATCATTCAAATAGATGAGTCATATGATGGTTTTTATGTTTTTATGCCTAGGAACAGTCTGTCCGGGTGGGAGTACAGGTATGGGGATTCTTTGGTTGAGCATGCAAAACAGGTAGTAAACATTTGATCTATGGTATTCAAATTTTTTGGTCTTTCAATGCATTTTTTTCTGGCATATCAAATAATTCTGTGCATATTTACTTTCTTCTAGAAAAAAAATTTACCCAAATTCTGATACCTTTTACGTTTCACCTGGAAAAGCCCTGAGGTGTTTAGTATAGGCTGCTATGGTGCTCACCACGCCTTCACTTCCATTCCTCTTTCCTACTCAAGACATCTGACAGGGCAGGAGGAAAAGAGGAACCCAAGAACTGAAGGCCCAGTGTGTTCCATGGAGCACTGATTGACAAAAGCAATCCTATTCCCTTTAAGCATTAAAGAATCATGGGAAATATAGTTTTTAGTCCAAAACCAGAAAGAAGCTTTGTCTTCACAGTAACTGGTATTTCCTCATCACAACTTTGTCTACAACAATAACAGTAACACTCATGTGTAGGTGTTTATTTGAAATGCCCACCATTCACCAGGCATAGAGCTTCCTGCTGGGGTGTCTGCTGATGAGGAGAATACACAGTCAGTCCTCATCTAGCTTACTTAGGGAGCACTCACTGCACACAGACCACCTATTATCTACTACGTTCTTCATTCCTCAACAGCTCTGGGTGGTAAGCACTGCCGCCCTGATCTCATAGGTGAGTAATGGAGGCTCTAAGAGGCTGTAGATGTCTCTTAGCATCAGCAATACATAACAGAGAAGACTTTAAATCCATGATAACTAACTCCAGAGCTCTGGTCCATAACAAGTATCCACACTGGTGGCAACACTCTTCAAAGCTACTAAGTCATCCCACACCTGAGACCTCCATGGGCACCTTATGTAACTGGTGGATGTAGTGTCTGGGCATCAGCATATCTGTTTTATCTTAATTCTCACAACTAAAATGCAATTTCCGGCCTTTTCTATTTAAAATTATAGAAACTAAGAGCCAGAGAGATATAGCTGCTTTCTCCAAATCCACAGCAAGTCCACACTCAAATGTCCCTGCCTTCTACAAAGGGATGATCTCAAATCCACAATAACTCAGTCCCACCTCTCCACACCATCCCCACAACTTAACAGAATGCACCACATTGCAAATAGGTGATCCACCGGCCATGCCAGTATGTAGGGTGGAAACCCAGTCTGCTGAAGTGAGTGAGGGGTGAGGTCTGGGGTGAGCTAGACTGCATGGCAAGCTGTGGGGTTCCTCCTCCCCAGATCAGCCTGATGACCTGTGTGTTTGAAGAAGGCTATTCAGCTGCTTGCGTTCCTTTCACATGGGAAGTCTACTTGATGATGGACACCTGGTAACTTGATTTGAAGGTCACTGTAGATTTCTCCTTCTGTTTCCAGCCCTTGAGACAGGTAATAAGATTTTAGAGTGAAGGTGTTATATGCTTCAGTTCTTACATTTCTATCTAATTCCTTCCAGATTGACAAATCTTCCTAGAAATAATTACTTTTTCATTTGTAATAACTATAGTAATTTTTGACATATAGAGAAAAGTTTAAGAGCATCTTCCTCTGATTCTAAAACCTAGCATATTAATGGTTCCACCTAAAATCATTGTATTTTTTTGTTTTTTGAGGCTGGGTCTTCTCTGGAAATCAGGGTTTTCTTGGGAGGATGGACTAGGGTGAGACTGCCTGTCACATGCTGTAGGAGATGCTCAGAGTCGCAGGGAACACTTGAGAAGCACCAGGAGCCTCCCAGCTTAGAGCAGAGATGTGAGATGTATGAAATCAACTGGAAGTAAGGACAACTAATGTCCTAAATGACCAAAGTTGGGTCTCAGCTGTCAGACCAATGTGGCAGGGACACTCAAGAGAAAAGTTTGGGCCCAGCCCTCCTCAGATTGCTATTATCCAAGACAAGGTGACGTCAATGCAGTTGGCATGGAAAATGTCCCACTGGGATGCCATGTTTCTCTGCTCTGCCACAGGATCTTGTCACCTTCTACAGTCACTAAAATTACAGGTGCAGAGAGGAGATAAAGACGCCTTTACCTGAACCTGAGCAGGTTCTCCTCAGGTGCGGAGTCCTCCCCTGTCACGTCCTTCTGGGTAAGTGCTCTGTACCCAAGGTGCAGAATCAGTAGGTGGTCAGTTCCACACAGGCTGTGGGAGGAGGAACACTGACTGGCCTGGTGGTGAGGTTTCAGTGTCTGCAGAGGAGACGCTGAGCTCCAACAGTCCCACTCAGCACAGGGGACTGAGTTCTCTACATGCATTGTGAATTTTCTTCTTTGATATTTATTTCCCTGATTTAAAGACTTAAAGTAATATAAGGTGCACATTTATTCCTCTGAACTAAATAATTCACAATTACTACTGAAATAAGTGCTCAAATTACATTACTTTAGTGATTTACTTATTCTTCCACATAATATCAGAGAATTGAACCTTTTTTTTTTTTTTTTTTTTTCTTTTCGAGACAGGGTCTCCCTGTAGCCCCAGCTGTCCTGGAATTCACTCTGTAGACCAGGCTGGCCTTGAACTCACAAAGATCCGCCTGCCGCTGCCTCCCTAGTGCTAGGATTAAAGGCGTGTGCCACCACACCCTGCTGAGAATTGAACCTTTTTAAATACACAGTTTAATTAAATGTCCTCAATTTTTCACTTATCATTTTTCTTTTAGAAATAAAACCAAGAAAACTATTTTTATATAAGTGGCTTCTATAGTTTAAGTAATTAAAACTTTAAAAAACTGGGGCTGGAGAGATGGCTCAGTGGTTAAGAGCACCACTGGCTCTGGCAGTGACCCAGTTTGATTCCCAGCACCCACAGGGCAGCTAACAACTGTCCCGAATGCCCTCTTCTGACTCCATGAACACTCCATGAAATGCATGCACTTACACACATGCAGGCACATAATAAAGAAAAAAATTTTTGAGACAGGGTCTCCCTATAGCCCTAGCTGGCCTGGAACTCACTCTGTAGACCAGGCTGGCCTTGAACTCACAGAGATCTACCTGACTCTGCCTCCTGAGTGCTGGGATTAAAGGTGTGCTCCACCACACCTGGCTTAAAGACGGGTCTTAGACACCACGTGGGTGCTGGGAATTGAACCCTGGTCCTCTGCAAGAGCAGTCAGCGCTCTTAACTGCTGAGCCATCTCTCCAGCCCAAGAAAATATTTTTTAAAAAAACTTAAATGAAAAAAAAATAAAGAATAAAAAAAACCTATAAGGAAATGAGGCTGTAGTTCAACACCTCATCCCACAGAGGGTGGCCTCACAGTACCACAATGCACCTACTACTGTCTACTCATGGTCACTTTTTATTACCAATTCAGTGTCAGAAATTACACATTAATGGAGTAACCCTTAGCCTTTGCTCTGTCTTATAGGAAATGTCAGTGGAGAGGGCCTGATGGCGAGGTTGCCAGGACGCTAAATATTAAATACCCAGTAAACACACTGGCATTTCCCATTCCTGGCTCCTAAAGATTCAGAAATACAACTTCCTAGGACAAGTGATATCTTTGCATTATGGTCTATTCATTTAAAATACACCATACATCTTTGGATCATGAAGATACATGTTTAGGGAAAATTGGGAGGCATTTGAACCCCATCCTACCACGAACTCTGCATTCTTTTCAGATTTATCTCAAACTGTTTCTTTTCATGAGCCTATGAGCAATAAACATGGACCTCCCTACGTTTCTGTTCCTAACAAACACTGAACGTGCTGGAGGGAAAGTCAGAGCCGTGGAATGCAGCACAGCCTCACTCCTGCCTCCTCACGGGGCTGATCAGGAAACCGGCTCTGCTGCAGGTCTGGGTGGGTTTCAGTGCTGACAGCTGGAGTCCAGCTGCCACTGCTCTGCGGCTCCTTCTGGAGATGTCTCTAGAACTTGGGCCAGCACTCTTGCTTCTGTCTGAACCCAGAGAATGCTCACAATGATTTTTTTCTCTGTACACACACACACACACACACACACACACACACACACGCACACACACCAACACAATACAAAATGACAATGACAAAGCAAAGCAAAAAAGGGGGGGGGTGTGGGATTTCCGTTCCTTTTCTGGTGAAATAATCAATCTACAGGGCTTGGTATGTAATTCTCTTTTTTTTTTTTTCTTTTCCCTTTTTTTCTTACTTTTTGGGGCTACCAGAAGGATAAGGGTGTACTGGTTGGTCCAGGAAGCCTTGAGTTCTCAGCTGAAAAAGAGCTTGGTTAATTTGTGGGGGGGGGGGAGTCTCATCCCTAAACTACCTAGTCAAATTTCTAGCTCCTGTTTAGTCATGTTACCCTCTAAAAAGGGTCACCCAATCACCAGAATGGAATTGGGACACTGACTGCTCTGACTTCTTCCATGCTGAAAAGGGACATTGGGTGTGGCAACTGGGGTATCCCCCATTCAGAGGGTCGATCTAAAAGACCAAAAGAACATAACTATAGGGGGGAAAGTCCTTGACTAGTGCACATGAAAGTGAAGTGAAGGCTGGAGTAGTTACATGACCTAGGCAGGGGACCAGGAGAAATAAGAACAGGGTGAATTCAAATGTCCAACTTAAAAGTCCTTTAAAATTTCTTGACAAGAGGTTTCAATATGTTCAGTTATTAGGTTTCTCCTTCTGTTCATTTGGCCATGATGTCTGGACTCAGGATCTGCTTTCCAGGCATTTTAATAGTCAAGATGTGAGTTTCCACTTAGATAGATATTAGAAAGAAAGAGGATATTTTATTATTGAGCATTAATTGACAGCAATAGTGGACTTGTCCTTTGGCTGCAGGTGACCCTACATTCTTAATCAAGGCCAAGATCTAAGGTTTTGTGCCTGTTTAACACTATCTGGAGGCACAATTTTTCAAGCTCTAAAAGAAATATTTGACTGTTTATTTTCTGTTTATACTTTCATTTTGGGTGTTTAAGTCCACACGATTAACCCAGATTAACTAAAATTTTGTTTTCTCAAGGTCAGTGGAGGTTTGGGTCTTCAGGGCACTTGGGTTTTTGGGGAGGAGCACCTGGCTCCTTCTGGCCATTCTTAACCAGTTCCATCCACCAAAGACAAGGTCAGGTCTTGCTAGACCCTAGACCAGGCTTCCCTCTATGTTGACCTTGTTGATTGGACACTGGCTGGAGTTCTGTTGGTGGATCTCAAAGACCTCCCTGCACAGGAAGCCTGGTGACTCACAATTGCAGAACATTTTAAGAGATGCCCCCAATCAAAATCCCCTGGGACTAATTGACCTCAGGTGGCAAGGAGCAAAATTGTCCCTTAAATTTCTTGGCCAACAAGGAGATGTTGGCCAGGGGATCCAAGCCCCCCCCCAAAAGGTAAAGGCTTCTTGCCTGTAAACTGGGATACCTGCAAGAAGAGAGGTGGTAAGGCCCTACTGTCGAAGACCTGATGTAAGCATGGGAAAGATGTATTGAGACCACACTTGCAAGTGTACAGTTGGTCTCTGGAATACCAGAGAGTGTTACCAAAGGCCACTAAACCAATAAAGCAGATATAGGTCTCCTTGAGTCAAGCAAGACTCCTCCGTCAGCACCAGCTACATCTCACCTGCCTGGAAATACTGTGCAGCAGAGGCAGCCATATGCCTGTATATCTCAAATCTAATTGGCTATTAGCTCTCTCCTTGGAGGAATAACCCACAGCTGATGCCACAAGCTTACATCCTCTAGTGGTTAGGAGATGTTATAAGCCACAGTAAGACCTTGTCATCTTTTACAGAAAAAACATAATTCATGGATTAACATACCATCCAAACATCTGTGTCTATACCAAAGTAACCTACCATAATAATTAGTACTGTTTAAATACCTATATATCTAATTGCTTGTGCTTCATTAGTAGGATTGAAAGGTTATTCCTGAACAAACTGTCAGCCCATGAAAAGAAACAGCCAGAACTGGTCAGAGTCCAAAACGACATCTCCAGAGAAAGTAGACTGTTTTGCTTCTCATCCACCTGTGCCCCTTTTCTAAGCCTAAGGAACAATCTGAGGAAGAGGGGGCATGGTAGAATGTAAGGGCTGTGATTGGGGTGAATGGTGAAACTACAACAATATAGACTGGACGCTTATTTGATCAACTTGATTGTACATACAAGCCCCTCCAGCTGGATGGTGGAAGCCTTGGGCTGTGTGGGTTTGGGCACAACTGCTTGCAAATTGGTTTTACATGAAGGATGCTTGTACTCATAACTTATTACTTATTGTTAAAAAAATGAAATAAAAGAAAGTAAAATAAAAAAATAATTACATAAAAAAAATTTTCTTGGCCGAATTGGTATGGGCATTAAGTACAGGCGGGCGTTAAGCATCCAAAAAGTTAAGTTACACCAATCTGATACTTTTAATTACTATATTGTATTTAGATAAAGCTTGACAAAAGCCTAAGAAGCCTTACATAAATATTGACTGGAAGAAATTTAATACTATAGGATAAGCAGGCAAAACTGAAGAGAGAGATTTAAAGAATTTTAGGTGTATCTGAAATGTAAACAATTTATTACAACAGAAGTCGTCTCTTTTACTTTCTCAAACCCCATATCCTGGTTTGTAGTTTTCCAATAACAGGGAACATACCTATTGACTGGAATTAAGCTGATACATTTTACCAAGTCTGTCCAAACTGTCTCCTTCTGGGCTGCATGCTACTGGTTCAAGGAAGTAAATCTAGTTTTTCTTGAGTCAGATTATCTTGAAATGGGCAGAGCAGATATCAAAAGTTACACTTGCACAATAGACAGAGACAAAGAATATCTTTCAGTAGTCAGAGGTAACCCATTACTTGTCTATGCCCCTTTAATCCGAATCTACAACTGGAAGTCCAGTACAAGCCAGGAATGGACCAAAAACCAACCACAACTCTCATCCCATTAGACCATTAGTAAACTAGCTTTATTGTCTATACCATTCCACTCTGGAAACATTTAACCACTTAATTCCAGTACAAGTATATATTTTTTTGGTCTTTTTGAGACAGAGTCTTCCTTTTAGTCCCAGCTGGCCTGGAGAAGTATCTTATTATTATTTTTTTTTGCAATATTTATACCCATCTGGATGAACGGGGCAGTCCCCCCAAACACATCACCACAAATTAAAAACCTTGAAATGACCCATATCCCACACACGAAACACAACCAAAGGCTTTGAATTCTATTTTATCTAGTATTATCATATCGACTCTTCCTTATTTCTTAGTGCCATTTGCTTGTATTATTTTTTACCCTCCTTTCGCCTGGGGATAATATCTATCTTTAAAGGTGAGGTAAATTTCTTGGAGACATGAAAAAAAATGGGTTTTGTTTCTTAAGCCATTCTACTAGTCTCTGTCTCTTAATTGGCAGATTCAGTCCATTGATATTTAAAACTGTTGGTGAAAGAATTAAATTGCTTCCAATCATTTTGATTTCTAGAACACTCTAACCCTAGGTTTTTATTTCCATAATGGTAGTATAATTTGTTTTCTGATGTTGATTGGTTATAGTCATCCCTGCCCGCTCTTCATATTGCTTGAAGTATTCTCTGCAGGGATGGCTTATTGGAGAGGAATTCTTTCAACTTATTTATATCATGGAATATTTTCCTTTATCCAATTATAATAGACATTTTTGCTGGATAAAGTACTCTGGGTTGGCATCTATAGTCTTTTAGAACTAGGAATATTTTAGACCAGGCTCTTCTGGCTTTCATTGTCTGCATTGAGAAATCAGCTGTATTTTTGATAGGTTTTCTTTGTAAGTAACTTGTTTTTCTTTTGCATCCCTCAGTATCCTTTCTTTGCTTTGAACATCCTGTGTTTTTACTATGATATGGAGTAGAGAATTTCTTTTCTGGTTTTGTCTGCTTGATGTTCTATATGCATCTAGTGTTTGTATAGGTATCTCTCACTTTAATTTGGGAAAATTTTCCTCTCAAATTCTGTTGAAGACCTGAGCCATATTGTTGTCCTGCAAGTTTTCTTCCTCTTCTATCCCTATAATTCATAGGTTTGATCTTTTCATGGTATCCCATAGTTCCTGATTATTCCCTTATTGTGTTTTTTTTTAAAAATTTGCATAATCTTTACTTGATTTATCCAATTCTTCCATATTATATTCTAATGTTGATATTCTATTTTCTTTTTTTAAGCCAATTTTTATTGAAGTTTTGTGAATTTCACACAAAATTTCCAATCAAATCTAGACTCATTCCCTCTTCCTTGCCCCCCCACCCCATCAAAGCCCATGCACTCTGCCAAACCTGTTTTTCATCTTTTTCTCAGTCTCTTTTAAAATTTTCACTGTTTCAAGCAGAAGTTCAATGTTTCAGTCAGTTCTTTGACTCAATCTTTTGTTGTTGTTGTTGTTGTCATTCCTTCTAACTTGCATCACTCCAAAATATGCATATATGCATGCCACATATATCTTTTAGCATCTTCAGCTTACAATTTTTTTTTATTAGGCTGAAAGTTATCATGTTTGAAGGCTCCTCCTTGGCAAGCCCAAACAACCATCAGTCGTGTCCTTGTGCTCCACACTGGGGTGATATTCTATTTTCTACTTCATCCATTCTATTAAAAGTTTCTCCTATCTTTTCCAAGTTGTCTGTGGAATGTTACATTTCTTTTTTTCATTTCAACTTGAATTTTCTTCAATGTTTCTATATCTTTTTTTTTTTTTTTTTTTTTTTTTTTTTTTTTTTTTTTTTTTGGTATTTTTGAGACAGTCTCCGTTTAGTCCCAGCTGGCCTGGAACTCACTCTGTAGACCAGGCTGGCCTTGAACTCACAGAGATCCGCCTGCCTCTGCCTCCCAAGTGCTAGGATTAAAGGCGTGCACTACCATACCTGGCTTAATGTTTCTATATCTTTTCTAATTTCATTCCAAAATTTATCATTCTCCTCTTTCAATTTATCCCTGTCTTTGTTTAGGTCCCTGACTTCCTTGTTTATAGGCTCCTTAAATTCCCTCAACTCCTTAATTTCTCTAATCATATTCATAATTGTTCTTTTGAGATTTGTATCCTGAGTAATATCCAAGGGGTCTTCATTAGAGGGTACTTGAATGGGAGTATTGGTATTTGGCATAGGCCCATTGAGTCTTTTGTATTTATTTTTTCTTTGAGCTTTAGGCATTTGGGTAGCTGCTGTTGGGAATGGTTCTAATGTGAGCTTAGGTGTTTATTGAGCTGACACTGATTCTGCTTAGATTCTTCGGGTGTTTTTGTTGACTTAATTGATGTCCAGTGTGGATACTTTAGGCTCCAAAATCTCAACTCTATTGTAACACTTTACAGACCAACACTCCTCACCCAGCCAGCAAACTGTTCGCCCAATGGGCTAAGCCAGGCGACACCCAAGCGGCCAAGACCCCCCCCCCCAGGCCTGTGGAACTTGCCCCGAGGGCCCCAAGCACTCCCAGTCCTCTGGGCTATCCTTGAGTGGTCAACTGTAGGATGACGCAGTTCATAAAGTCAGGGCTTCCTACAGGGATTCCTAACTCTGTCATCAGTCTGAATTGCTTCTGCCTTCACAATCAGCTCTAACAATCAAATGCTCGGATTTCTATTGGACATGTCTTGCTCCATGTATGTCGTATTTTCCCTGTCTTCCCTCTAAGCCTGTCCTTTTTCACCTGCTGTGGCCTCTTCTAACTAAATCCATTTTACAAACATGTCGTTTTTCCTTTATCAGATATAGAATGTCAGCTCTGAAGAACTTGATTTTTCCAATGTGTTAAATGCAATTTTAGTTCGTGGTACAATAGGATATGCCAAGACCATCCCACCACAATCACTTCTAATTTCTTTATCAGATGAGTGTCTCTTATGTCATTCTTCTGATCAGAAAGCCTCTGACCAGTGTGCTGGTCTCCTGACCCACACTTAGCTAGGCAGGTGTAAGCAGCTGACACAGAGATGGGAGGGGAGTCCATGCATCTTGCACCTGTGAAGTGTTCACATAGAAATAATGCATCAGAGGACAAGCCCGCCACCGCTCCAGCAAGGTAGAATCAGGGCATTGACGGTGCAGGACAATTGGTTTGCTGAGTTGTGGCAAAGGGGGCCCAGTGACTGGCGGACCTAAGCCCGACTCCTGACAAGGACTCCTGCCAAGGCGTGGCTCCCTGGCTGGGTGGCCCCGCCCCCACCCCTTAGTCACAAGCGGGAGGCGAGCCTGGCTTTGGAGGCGAGCCTGGCTTTGGAGGCAGGCACAGACGCCATATTGGGGTGCCGAGCAGGGTAGGGCTCAGGACAAGCCCGCCACCTCTCCAGCAAGGTAGAATCAGGGCATTGACGGTGCAGGACAATTGGTTTGCTGAGTTGTGGCAAAGGGGGCCCAGTGACTGGCGGACCTAAGCCCGACTCCTAATTCCTGCCAAGGCGTGGCTCCCCGGCTGGGTGGCCCCGCCCCCACCCCGTAGTCACAAGCGGGAGGCGAGCCTGGCTTTGGAGGCAGGCACAGACGCCATATTGGGGTGCCGAGCAGGGTAGGGCTCAGGACAAGCCCGCCACCGCTCCAGCAAGGTA